>CM031239.1:688659258-688931758 GCA_018340775.1 Taxus wallichiana var. yunnanensis
TGAATATCTAATTTCTTCACCGAGATCTGATTATGAAGTATGTTTTCCTCTATTTTTAGACTTTGTTTACATGTCAAGCAAGCTAAAAATATTATTTTATTCACGTGTGCACTCACATCAACATGCGAGATATCTAGAATAATAAAAGGAAGCCTTTCCAACCATAGTTGCAAAAACTGGATGCTTCTCGACAATTAATTTAAAAAAGTCAGCTTTTAGGCATTTAGCTATGCCATAATGGGTTACACTTTTTGGCTAGAAGTCATGTTAAAAATAAGAAGGAAAATTAATGAGAATTTTTACTCTTCCAGAAAGCTCCAAAATTCCCACCTTCCTTCCACCACCAAAATTCCCATTGACAACTTAAGTGATTTAACTTTAATGATGGAAAAAAATAACCTTCTAGGCAAGCATAAAATTCCCACCTTCCTTCCACCACCAAAATTCCCATTGGCAGCTTAAGTGATTTGACTTTAATGATGGGAAAAAACAACCTTCCGTAGACAGGGCATAAAATTCCCACCTTCCTTCCACCACCAAAATTCTCATTGGCAGCTTAAGTGATTTGACTTTAATGATGGGAAAAAACAACCTTCCAGGAAGGCATAAAATTCCCACCTTCCTTCCACCACAAAAATTCCCATTGGTAGCTTAAGTGACTTGACTTCCATTAAGGGAATTTTTCATCTTCCAGAAACCCTAGATTCCCACTTTCTAGGAAGCACCAACATTCCCACTAGAACTTAAAAACCATCATTTCAAAAAATGCGACTTGCATGGAAGAAAGCTTCTTTCCAAAAGTGTGACTTGCATAAAGAAATTGCTCTTCCCAAAAAGTGCGAGTTGCATGACTTCTGCTTTTAAAGTCACGTGAAAACTCATAAGAAACAATTAATTTCCATTTTTGGATTTTCAATGAAGAAAACACAAGCACAAAATATTTTTTTCCATTTTTGGAAAGGGTCCTGGAAGATGTAGCAAAAAAAAACTTACAAGTGCCATAACTTTCACTCCTTGGCTCCATTTTAGGTGTCATTTTCTCTAAAAGCACATATTTTCTTGAGCTCTACGCATTGATGATGATATTTTTCTTATTTTCATAAAATCCATTTTTGCATCTTTTGGACCAAGCAACTTCTTACAATCTTTTGAAAGAATTATGAGCTCCGATTTCCTCTAGACATATTAGCAATTAAAAATACTAGATAGCTTTTCAAAACCCCAAGCACAGGAAAAGGTCCTAATAGAAAGAATGAATAGGCTACTGGAATTTATGGAAAAAACAAACCAAAACACAGAAAAAAAGAAATAAAACAAAACAAAAGAAGTTGGGCAATTGCTCAAAAAATTTCTCCAATTAGCTAATTTGCAAAAATTCTCCCCGGTGAATGTTCTATGGTAATAATGATGGGGTGAAGTGCTTTATATAACCTAAATCCTCCAATTTTAGCTCAATCTATTTTTAAAATAACTTTATTTATTTAATAAATAAATAAATAAAACACTTTCAGACAAAGTCTGGTGAAGGTATTGAGTGAGTTTTGGCATGTGGGTATTTGTTGAATTTGGATTTTATGACTCTCTGGGAATACCTTAGAGCAATGCAAACAACTACGAGACAAAACAAACACAAAACGACCCTTTACTTTAAAAAGAATGATTTTTTTAAAAAAGGGGTAGTCCCAGATTTCAGGGTGAAATCTCGGGGACACTAACTTCACTTGGATTTGAGAATAATAAATTCTCTACTAATCATGCCAACCACTTGAAGGTGGAATTTTGTTTGGCACCACTAACCTACATAAACATGTTAGTAAGTAATTAAATATAATTTTAAATCCTACAAAATTTAAACAAAATCATTGAAGTAAATATTCAAATTATATTCATGAAGAACATACCTTTGTAAATTCAATCCAATGAATCGTATGGATCAACTTTACTCTTGACAAGATGAAGAATTTCTTCATGATCTCACGATTCATGAACCTTCCATGATTCTTGTTTAATTGTCTACCTCAATATTTGATCAATTTAATATTTTTTCCAAGAACCAAATATGAATAATGAAGTATCTTTTTGATGTACTTCATAGTCTTCAAACAACCAAGTGTTTTAATTTTTATAGGATATCGTCAAAGACAAGTTCCAGTGACTACCACTGACCTAGTGGGATACTCAAGGCTTTCACCATCAGTGACTGTGGAAGTCAATTTTCTCCTCTACATAACGAGACAAGAAGTAGTATGTTCCCTCTTCGTTAAATTCTATCACAATAAATGCAAAACCATGCCCTACATCAAAAATTAAAACTCAAGTCAAATTTAAAATACATTATGATTTGATCATTTAATAATTTATAAATCTAAAAATGACATATACATGTATGTACTTTGTTTCACTAAATCAGAGACTTGGTCAATGTCGGGATGTTGTCATATGATCTGAAGACACTGCAAGTTGTAATGTTCGTGGAACTTCATATAAATTTTCGAATGGAATTAGAGGTCTACAAATCCATTCATCCACCCACCGCTATGACTTACATTCATTCCACTTAGAATCAATGCATGATATACAAAAACATGACATGCACCTAGTATAAAGTGTTCAAGAATTTTCATCTGAACTACGGAACGAATGCATATCACTTGATCCTACAACTGTTATACAATCTTCATAGCTTGCCAAATGTTGTTCCTCTATACATCAGAAATATCTATGAACCGTTGAACTATCTTGAGAGCCCACATTCTTGACACACTAATCAACAATGTTTCTTGCATCCGTGAATTTAACACCATCCTTAGACTTTAACTCTTCTCTTGCAAGTGATATTTTCACACATGCTCCTGCACCATCATTCTCTCATTTCCCATTTCTTGCCTCAATAAAAATCCACATATGTTGTACACTGTTTCTTTGTGAATCCTAATTAGTTAATAAAACATCTGTGCATTCTTGAATTGTGATGTATAGTTACCCAACCAAATGTAATGTTGATTGAATAAAATGTTCCTCTCATTCAATTTCACATAAAACACCTTGAAATACCATTTCCCATATTCCGTATAATGTTTCCAATCATCAATGATGTAGAAATGATACTCTCTTAATATTTTTATCTTGCTCAGTGCTTTCTAGAGAGTGCATGAATACTATATGCATGAAAATAGTAACTTTCACTAAGTTATAGTATTGAGACTGAACCTCTCTTTGTGGTTGCAATGTGTAATTCTCCATGAAGTAAACTATTAGAATAGTAGTACCAAGTGGGAATGTTTCCTTTCTTAACTTAAATTTTTCATCCAACCATTGAGCTCTATGTGTGTGCCTTGCATACTCATAAATGATTTCCTCTTTGAATTCGACCAAATATTTTGTTACAGTCATTGTTACGTAACAAGATCACACCTCTTAGATTTTTTTCCATTTTTAATTGATATTCCACCGATTTATATTTGTTGAAGCTTTCCAAATTTGGCAAGCCACCATATACATTGAACGTTCCATCTAAACATGCTTTTTTATAAACAAAATTGTCTAGTTGTTTTTTTGTAAAATATTGTCGGAATAAATTCCCTTGAAGATTTTGGTGGGATATTTAATCCACACTCATGCAACATGATTTTAGTATGCAAAACATGATGTATTTGAAAAAAAAACATCATAATGAATTGAAAATTCAACATGATGCCTGTAGCAAAAAGTGGTACATGAGTGATTGATTTTCACATAAAAGGGTTTGTTCATTGCAAATAATCTTTGGCTAATTTTAATTTGTGGATTTTCATTCTTAAAATTAGAGAACAATTGTGTTTTAGTCATATATAAGAAATTTTTACACACGATTCATGATTACAAGAACCTATTATTCTTTTTACTGTATCTCTTCTATTTGGTGACACCCTTGTGTTATCATTCCAAAATTTTACAATTGATTATTTTAGAATATTAGATGTATTCTTGTCTTTTTGTGGGATTCTACTAGAGAAATCCTAATAGTCGTGTTATTGACTCACTCAAGGATTTTGCATCTCTCTATTGCTTTCATTAGTGTTTTTGTGTTTAGCTTCAAAGCACTTGCTTATTTTTATAATCAAGCATTTATTAATAGTTTTATCACTTACTAAACAATTAGTAAGTGCACGCCGTGTAACATTACTATCTTTGTTGTGTCCATTGGCACCAACAGTTTGATATGCTTTATCTATATTTTCAATAATTGACACATTTTGATCAACAACATTAGATGTTCTTAACCCTTGAGGGTCTTCATTATAGGTCTCATCTTAATTAATTTCATCAATGTAACAAATAATTGAAATATTTGTATGTCATTTAAATTTGCAAAGTAATTATCCCAAATTCCCCTAACTTTTCTTCTCGCATTTCTGTCAAACATTTTGTTAGGCATTGATTTTATAATGTTTTCATCAATTTTAATTAAGTGAAATAGTTTTCTTTGTAAAATGGAAGGAGATGTTCTAAGAGGTGAAGATTCATTATGAGGGTTACTTTTTTCATTCAGTGTTTCCATACAAATTTTAGGATTAACATTTGGATTCTCAGGTAAAGCTTCAACATTTAGATTTACAGGTAAAACTTCAACAATTGGTTTCATATCAATTTCTTCATCCATACCAACATTATCATTCAATTAAATATCAAAATTCATAGAAAAATCATTATTCTCAGATACATTAGATTTAATAGATGTACTTTTCCCTCCATGAAGTTTTTACATCCTCTTCACTTTCTTAATTCTCAGCTCTTTCATTTGCTATGGTGTCTTGTTATTGAGTTTATTTGCATCGTTACATCATTATTTACTGCCCATGATTGTAGAATAATATATTGTGGGGTAGGTGACAATATGAACTACTCAAAATTCGTAAAGGATTTACAGGACCAGACAGAAATATGACAGAAAACCCATGAAGGACGGGAAAAAAAGATACGTTGGGGGCCCCATATATATGTAGATAACATAACGCATACACGTTATGTTGTTCCCCTTTTCCAAGCCATGTCTCAAGGCTTGGGGATCCGGTTTGGATCCCCAAACCTAAGGCATGGACCTCTATAAACATAAGAAACAATGTGTTTTTGCGAGAAAAATGCAAAAATATCTCTTCCGCCATCATAAATCGACATAAAACGATTGATTTGTTTAGAAAAACTTATACCAAGACGTAGATCAAACTATCTACTTTCTAAAAATATAAATTTTCAATTTTTTTAACTAATATAAGGTTTCCATATTATTTATTTTCTAACAATTCATTTTTATAGCTATTTTTTGAAGTTTAAATACGTCTATCTTTTTGTCGTATATCTTTTTTTTTGGCTCTTCAAATTGGAAATAATTATACTAGCCCAAACTAAGACAAATTCTATACACATTAAAAAAATCTTATTTTTGATTTTTTTAGGTAGTTAGGGGACAAGGTCGAGCTTCGTTATGTTTTTAAATTTAAAATTTATGTATTAGAAAAATCATAAAAATAAATACTTGCTAAAAAATCTAAAATAAAGGTAGTCCAAACTAGATGCTCCTATCTATCTTTCTACTAAAGGGTTTTCAAAAATACTAAATGGTGCTAAAAATGGTGGGGGCATGAAAGTTACTCTGCTATGTTTTTTTAACAAAAACATGAGCACATGTTGGTATTTTAGTTACTTGACCCACTTAAACTTATTGGTTTTAAATAAAATTTAGTAGCGTAAAAACTAGACACAAAATGCTACGATTCACGTTTATATAAGATCTTCCAATTTTGAGTGTAACTATTTCAAAAATATCATACAAGTTGAAGTTTTTTATTTTTCAAAAACATGAGTCTACTTAAGACCCCCTTTTTTCCCCCAACTTGGTGCACTTACCCTTCCATTAAATGATCTTTTTGTCATGTATGCTTCACTACGAAGTATGAACATATAAAAAACATCACATATGTATAAATTTCATAGTGAAATTGAGTGTTAGACTATACATATCCTTTTTTAGTCACCCTGAAGCACAAACTAGTAAGAAATTTCCACACTTATACCATTTTCCCAATGTTGGTTTTTGGTGGGTCCCATCATTTATTTTGAAGTGCGAGCCAATAATAAATCTCCAAGTCCAAATTCCACTTGTAGTGGTGGTGACTGGAGAGAAAATTTTATAGAGGAATTTTCAAACTAGTTTTAGGAGATTCACCATTCGATCTGTAACTATTTTTAATATTTTTACCATTTTTGCCGAAACAATGAAATTGGTTACGAGAACATTTGCCAAAACTACAAAACTAGTTATAGAGATATTTTCCATGCTTTCTATAAATTTTTTTAGAGGGGTCCTTAAAATTTCCTATTTTATACCTGTCCCAAAATAGTTTTAAAATTCACGTGTTTGAGAATTGGAAAATATTAACGAGATATTAAGAATCCTAATTTATATTTGAAATTCTATATTAAAATTATCTTTGTATCATTATTAATGAAAAGGAGATACCAATGTATAATTTTCAAAAAAGATTTGATTTGATGGGAGCATAAATTGAAGAAGGTCTTGTAACACGTGTTTTATATGACACTGTTATTTCTGATACACGAATGAAATTGAGAAAGATTTCACATAGCTTATCTTGATCATTTTAAAAGGGATGATCTGCTAGAGGCCATGGGAGTAGTGAATCCCATATTTTGGAACATTGTTGATGGTCATAGTGAAGAATTAGTAAGTAATATATTTATCAAATATATGCATGCTTTGATTAAGCATTTCGGAAAGGACGTAGAGATAATGGAGTTTAAATTAAAGGCATTTTGTAAAAATATTTTGGAATTATAATGATTGATAAATATCGGTATCTAACTAAACCAATGGAAAATGAAGCTATCACAAAGCTATGAGAAAAATTATATCCCAACAACATCTTGCAAGAGAATATTAGTAAATATTTTCGATTATATGAAATTTTCCAAACGATGATTTTGGGATCATTGGAAGATGAACAGGTCTTTTGTTCATTATCTTTTGTTAAATCAACACTTTGAAATAGGTTGTATAAAAATATGGAGACATGTTTGAGATTGCATGTTTCACATTATCATGTGGATGCATTTTCCTACGAAAAGGGAACTTATGTTTGGACATCACTTATTGAAAGAAGAAGAGTCATTGATACGGTGAGCAACAAATATGATCTCAATATCGACCTAGCAAGTGGATGGTCTGCCGACACATTAAATACAAATGTCTATAAAGAAAAATGGCTTGCTCAAGGTTTCTTTTAGGTGACCAAGTTTTAGGATTTTAGCTTGGTAAGAGGTATGTTTTATAAATATTTATTCCTATCTAAAAATTCATATGAAATTGTATGTTTTTGAATAAATGATTTCTATATCCTTATTTCTTATTATTTTTATACAATAAAAAATATGAAAAAAATAATTATGAATAGAACTCAGATATTATACTTTACATTGTTATGAAAAACAAAACACTAGAGATGTTATGAAAATAATATATATTAATAAAGTGTCGATTAAGATTGTTTCAAAATAATTTACAAAAGTGTAAAATATCTCAATTGAAATTTGAGATTTACATTTCAATTCTCAATATTACAATTATATTTATACAATATAAGGAAATATAGTCTCATTCTAAGATACTCCCTCTGGTCTTGTATCTTCTATGACTAGTGCTCCTAATTTAATTAGATCATCACCGTTGTGAAATTGATACTAGGGGAATTTTCCTATCTTGATTGGCCTCATGACCTACTTTGAAAATAAACTAGTATCCATTTGATTTCTGCTTGAACAATATTTCTAGATCCATGCCATGCTCCTTAATTATTTTCTTCAATGTATTGTTTTGTTTATTAAAGTGCATGTTTTTCTTGATGAAAAAGAAACATTTAAAATTTTACATGCATTCTTCAGATGAAGATCCAATACCAGTACTTCATTCTTCAATTTTTCATATTTTGAATACATTTAAACAAAGAAATATTATTAATTTAAAATTTAAAATATGTAAAAATAAAATCTCATTACAAAGAAAGATTTAAAATTACAATAGCTATATTTTTTCCACATTTGCAATGAAAAAAGGTTTTTGTCTCTAGCCCATTTGTTATAGTAAGCTTGGGATTCACCATTTAAATTTTCTATCCTTTTTAACATTACATCTAAAACATTATCATTGTAGTCATTGCTTACTATAATGGCACCTGAGAGAGATTGATTCAATAATACATCTATCTTTTCTAGCTCATTTTGAACTAAAGAAAACAACTGATCTCTTTGGGAATGGTTGTGAAAATGAAATTTATTTCCTTCATCAAAGATTTGGCCTAGAATTCCCATGTTTTGAAAGTCTCTAAATCCTGCATAACAACATCATTAATGGCAACATAACATCTCTCTCGCTAATAAATTATGCAATAGAAAATTAGTTAATTTATCATCAAATGGTGGTACAAGTATCTGTGTTAGAAAGCGTGTGTCATGTTGTGAAATGGGTTTTGTTATCCATTTTTGCACCCCCTTGTAAAATGGATCAACCCATAGGTTTGGGCATTGATAGTTACAAGCTCGCCACGATGAAGGTTTGGAGCCGGGTTTGCTTTAATAGTCAAAATGGAAAAATGTAGGGATTGTTGCCTTGTTGTCGGGTCAACATAGATCTGTTGGGTGTCAACAAAGCTCCTATCAGTGTCAACGTAGATCCTGTCGGGCACAAACCTAACTCCTGTTGGGTGTCAACGCAGCTCTATCGACGTCAACGCAGCTCTGTCGGGTGTTAACGCAACTCCTGTCGTCTGTCAACACAACTCTTGTTGGGCATCAACGCAGCTCCTGTCAAGCGTCAACGCATCTCCTCTCGGGTGTCAATGCAGATCCTGTTAGGTGACAACCTCCTTTCACTGTCGTGCGACAACATTTCTTCTTGTCGTGCAACAGGTCTTTCCCTTGTCAATGACAACTCTTCATGTTTCCTGTTAGGAGTCAACAAGTGGTTCATGTCAGATGACAGAAAAGAGTTTTAGATACGGCCAGACATCAATGACACCGTATAAGGTAGCTCAACAACCCAATTAATGAGGTATGTCACCCCTGTTCACCATCCAAGAAAAGTACCATTGGAAAGTGAACTAACATGGTCTCCCATACCTCCGTGTAGGTAATTAATGAAGGATGTTGGTTGGTAGCTGCTTATCTCTATATATATGTAAATTCCCCTCATTTTAAGGAGGAGAGATTTCGTGAAGTATTCTTGTATTGTGCCTATATTGTAATGGATTATGCATCATTTTAAGTAATAAAAATTAGTGTTTTGTGGCTCTTCTTTCCCTAGCTTGATTTATATTACACTTCTTGCCTTCCATTATATTTTGCAGGTATATTGTGCATATTGTGTTCTTTTGTAGGGCTTAAATTTTTTATGCTCCACGAGATTGGAGGTTGAATGTGTTTTGGGATTGTGTCATTTTATCTTCCCTCTTCTTCCCCATTTCCCTCCACTTTCACTCACTAAGGGTCTCTCTAGACTTGTTTTGGTGTTATAGCCTCCTTTAGTTTAGGATTTACATTTTATGTATTTCTCTCTCTCTCTGGTCCCTTGGAATTAATATTTTAGGAGTAGGTTAGCATTAGAATAGGTCAAGAACCAGCCTTCACTAGAGGTTTGCCTCGAATCGTGAGGGTCCCACACATTGAGACAATACCATGTTAGTCAAAAGTAGGGTTTTGTAATGTACAAATCCTAGGGTGCTACTTATAACAGTTCTGGCACACCCAGTGGGACCAAAAGAAGTCTTCATTTTAATTGCAGCAAGATTGATGTGCACTTGTTGTAAGACTCTAGCTTATAAGAAGCTTTGAAATTGGACATCTAGCGACTTCTAAGAGATAGAATCCACTGGTTTTAGTATCCCAGACTTGGAAGATTCATGAGAAGAATCCAAACAAGGTCAACAACTAGAGAAGAAGTACTATTTTTCTATCTACACTTATCCCCAGACAAAACAAAAATGTGAAGAAGAGCTCAAAGGTATTCATCTCCACCGAATAGAACCTTATCAACACCTCCACCTGGTAGGTCTTTTATTCAATCAACTAGAGTTCTCTGACCAATCAGGATGGCGCATCCCAATCCCTATGTCAACATCACAGGAAGCAACCCACTTGCTCTCAATGTACAAAATCCAATTCCAGTTGCAGCATTGAAGAAAATTCTATATTTCATTGGAGAGAACTAAACAAACCCGATTGACCACATCCAGGACATCACAAATTTCTGTACAGTTCATGAAATTTCTGAAATGGACATTACAGTTAAGTTGTTAGCATACTCTTTTAAAGGTAAAGCTTTGCAATGGTTCAAAATTCTAACAACAGGATCTATCTAGAAATGGAACCATTTGTGCACAACACTTCACAATCCATTTGGTGAAAAAGGAGATAATCTAAATTTATTGGAACAATTGACAATAATCAAGAGGGTTCCTAATGAACAGATGACCGATTTCAACTTCAGATTCCAGTGGACATGGGATAGGATTCCGTTGGGTGTAAGACCAACAAACAAGGTGATTTTCTATACTTCCTTAAAGCTTTAAATTATGATATTGCCATGATGATTCAATCCATGGGAGGTATAAATTTACCCGCAACCTATAATATTTCTATTAGAGCTGAAAATTACTTAATTCAAGCTGGTAAACTTGCACCTAGGCCACCTATGCCTCTCTATCCAAAAATAGGAGCTCCAGAGAACTAGTCAAGCACCTACATTAGCTCCCATTCTTGCTCCAAGAAATCAGAATTCGATTGAAGATTTTCCTTCATCTTCTAGTACCTCAAATGCGCTCCAAGAAGTCATGAAGAAACTAAAAAACTTGGGTAATGAGTTGATGACACTTAAGAGGAAGCAAGCTCAAAATTTTAGATCATATCAGCCTCAAACTCAACCCAATATACCTCCATATCAGCCTAATAGGCCACCCATTCAAGCTGCAAATCAGAACCAAGTCAAACCTCTTACTAATAGGCCATTTCATCCTTAAAATCCCAATGTTACATCCATGTATAGAGCCTTAGTACCAATACAAAAAACATGTGTAATGCCCCGCCTCGGACAACGAGAATCAAACCAAAAGTTACTAAAATTTTGGGATAATTTTTTTTTGAAGTGGACAATAATTACTAACGCTCTACTTAACCCTTTCCCGTTAATAATTAATTTACCCAAAATTAAATAAACACTAGCCCAATAACAAATTGATTATTTTATTCTACTAAGTATTAACTAGAGGCAAAAATTTAATAAGTCTACACACCCTTTTAATTTAATTTGTTTTCCCCCTTTTTATTTGTTTGCCCACACACCCCCTTATTTAATTCTCATTCCCATTATATTTCCCATGACTTAAAGTGTGTAGGGTTTATTGTGAGCCTTAGGATTAAACAAATCTAGGCCCTAGATCTTCAACTTGCCCTAAAGTTTCCCTAATCATCTCTATCCTTTTTTTTTTTCCAAACTATTTTGGTTTTATTTATTTCTTTCTTCTTGTGCAGTTTAGGATGGAGAAGACATGAAGGCTGGACTCATGGATACCCACTACTCCTCTTTCATTTCATAATTTATTGTTAGCCTAAGTTTTAATGAAGATCATATTTTTTTTTTATTTTGTGTTTTAGAACAACTGCCTGCTTTTTGCCACGGGTTTGAGGTAACAGCGGAGGGGATGGAGAAAGTGTAAGCGTGGAAGGAGAGGGAGTAGCGGTTTTGGGGAGGGAGGTCATTTTGGGGGTGTGGGAGGATGGTGTGAGGACCAGCGGCGCGCGGTAACGGATGCGCGAGGAGGAGAGGGGGTTCTTCGTAGTGGTAGAGGCGGCGGTGGTGGGGGGCAAGCGGCAGGTGGTTACATGGTTACGGCAACAGGGGTGTGAGGGGGAAATGGTGGTGATAGGGAGATGCATAGGGGGTGAAATAGGGGGCGGCCATGTAGGGAGTGGGGAGAGTGGGGAGTATGGCATGGAAGGTGGCCCGGGAAAATGCGCGGGTGTGGGGGTGTTCGGCCCTCCCCAAACTCCATATTTTTTTCTTATTTATAAAATTATTTTATGTTTATTTCTATGTACTAACTACATATTTTATATATAATAATATTTATTATTATATGTCTATTTAATATAACATTATATATATATATATATATTATATATATATATATAATAAAACAATAAGTATATATATAAAATAACACAATAGGTATAGTAATTCTCAGGATTTTCAATTTAAAGTGACTAACTAAAATAATATCCTTTAAAATAATAATTATCCATTTAACCTTGTACATTTATATTTAAAAGGAAATGCAACTATACAAATTATATCTAATCACTTTTGTAACATATGGAGATAATTTTTTTGTTTTACCATTTGTAAAAGAAAACTTAAATAAACTAGATGAAGTAGGGAAGAGTTTTGAAATTTACTTAAAAATTTGCAAGGGAGAAAGTTAAATCCACATTTAGATAAATTCTTATTTCTCTCATGGGAAGGAAATAAAGAAGAAACTAACTTTCATTCCATTTATTAATATTACCAACAATTACAAAAAAGACATGTTGCAAGAACGGAAAAGTTTCCATTCAATGATAATCCTAAGGAATATGCTAAGACTAGATTTCCTTTCTAATGCTCTATCAAAATAACATATTTCATACTTTTTACTCAAGTAGAATGTCTTACAAGAAAACACATCTGCATTATTTCTTTTGAAAAACATACATATTCCCAAACTTTAAGCTTTCCTTTCAAATGGGGTTACAACAAGTTCTTATTAAAGGAACATTTGTTACAATATTTCATCTCCAAGAAGCTCAAACTCAATGTGCCATATATTTCTAAAATACACAACTACTCAAAATAAATCCCATCCCAAGCTTCTTTACAAGGATAAAAGAGATTGCTCAACTAAACCTTACTCAAGTTTACAAGTAATTTTCAAATACAAAAAGGAGGATTTACAATAAAAGAAAGTTTCCACATAGCCATATCCAAAAGAGATACAATGAGGTAATGTCCACAAAGAGAATGAAGATGACAAGGAGAGGCCAAGTTGATAAGAGACTCCAAATTTCCACCACATGATCTCCAACTTCAAAAGCTTCCAAGAATCCAACACAAGGAGAAAAGGCTTGTTTAACCACCCAACCTTTAGGCATCATTACATGCCTTTCCAAGGTTGGAAGGCATGCTAGCCTCCCCAAGCCCATGGGAAAGAAGACTACTATCCACAACTTCGGACAAGAGTGAGGGTGAACAACCAACATTACATTCAAATAAAGACAAGACAAATATTAAAAGAAGACACCAACTTTGCAAAGATGAAAAAGAGGAGAAACCATGTTCTACCTCTAAAATGGGGAAGAGAATAAAGGAGTTCTCCAAATGCCAAAAGTGGTAACCAACATTGGTTGCACAAAACCAAGAACTCCACACCCTCCTTATTCCTCCAAAGTCAATCAAATCCTCCTTATTTCTCCATCCTTTCACCAAATCCTTCTTGGAAGGATTTTCAAACTCAAAGGGTTTCCTCACCAAGAATGGGGAAGGAGGTTCAAGCCATATGAACCACCTTCCCCACCTCAAACCATTTGAGGGGAGTAACTTAAATCCTACAAGGCTTTCCCATCAAGCCATGAGGATTGAGAGGGAAAAATCCCTCTCTCTTCCCCCACAAACTCCAAAACTCCATCATGCCATATGATGGATGGAGCAAAATAAAGTAAAACAACAATTAAAATCAACATGCAACAACACACATTTTAAATAACCAAGACTAATATCTAACATGATATAAAACACACAAATGAGCTCAAGGAGCCTACCTCCAAAAGCTCTCCAACTTCTAACTTTTCCACTTCTTGACCCAAGCAAGCTCTAGCTCCAAAATCCACAAGCCTCCAAGAAAAAGCTCCAAAAAAAAGTTCTCTTCTTTCCCCATGAGGGATAATTTGAAGAGGAGCAAAAAAAAATCCTCACAAATGAGGGGGTGACATGTGTCACCCCTCTCTTCCCTCAAGGTCAAAGATTCTCAAAATAAAAAGGGAAAGGATAAAATAGCTTTTAACCCTCTTCTCCCAAATTACCCAAAATGATAACCAAAACAAACTTGTGTAACTTTTAACAAAACACACATCCCCATCCACCTTACATGGATGTGACCAAAGGAAGGAAAAATGGGAGGGAAACTCCCTCTAAGCCTTGGAAATAATCCCCCTACCTATTAGGTAGGGTCCAAGGGCCCATTTTCATGCTAAGTGAACTCCCAAACTAAAAAGGGGTCCCTAAAAATGCCTAAAATAGCCCAATTTCGGGTTTGGCACACTTGGGCACAAGGGTAGAGGTGTGGGGCCCACCCAAGGGTTCACATGTGACCCTAATCCCTTTTGATTAATTACATCATTATAAAAACTCAAAACTTAATGTAAGTGGGGCCATTAATTCCCCAAAACACGTTTACAACACAACTAAACACCCTAAGCAAGATTAATATTACAAGACATATTACATTACAAATGAGGGTCACTCATGGTGCCCAAAACAATAAAATCTAATACTAAGGCCTCATATAATAAACATGGCTAGGACTTAGTCCCGTGGGCTGCTTGTGCAAAATTATATAGCTGGCCTGAATCCCACGTTCTCATGTGACCTGTCACTTGCACACTCATTGCACACATTAAATGCATTAAATGCACATGTCTGATAAAATGTGAATCAACTACTTAATAAGAAATAAATGAATTCTAAACTAGCATATCATCTTTCTGGAATCAAAAATGCGACAACATGCACAATTATACACAATTCACCATAAGTTAGACATAATGATAAAGTGACATATATCCATAGAATCCAAACATGCAACTACACTAAACATTTAACGTATCTCAATTAGGTCTAAACAACATCATCATAAACTAATGTCCACAACATCGAATGAAAACTAACAACATGCTAATAGAGTCAAATTGGCGCTATGCGCCCAAATATGCATCCATGTCCAAGAAGGTCAAAAATCATAACATATTGTCCAACATATATCAAATCCCTGTCCAAACATGTCTATGAGTAGAAGGAAACAATAATGAGGCTATAAAAATGTGGGCACTACATCCCCCTCTACTAAAATTAGACTTCCTCCTGGAAGTCACTGAAAGAGATGGGGATATCTGGCCCTCAATGGTGTAACATCCTCCCAGGTAGTTGTTGTCTCATCATATCTATCCCACCATGCACTCTAACTGGTCCAGTCTCGACCCCGAAGGGAACCTCCGGTGCTCCAATATGCGTACATGCTCCAGTCTCTCCACTTTCTCTCGTCCTCTACTATAATGCCGACCAATCCAAAACATGAGAAACATCTGGTACATATCTACGTAGTATAGAAACATGAAATACATCATGGGCCCGTGTAAGGCGTGGTGGCAAAAGCTAGGTGATAGGCAACTGGACCGATGACCTCTAAAATATCAAAAGGCCCCACAAAACAGGTGATAGCTTAGAACCCTTTCCATAGCAGATTGGGCTCTTATGAGGATGAACTCTCAAGAAGAATTTGTCACCCACTGAGAAGTGACGATCAATCCTCTTGGTGTCGCATACACCTTCTGGCGTGCTCTAGCCTTCTCAAGATGCTTTGTCTAATCGTAACGACTGTTGCTTGCTCTAAATCCACGAGGTAAGTTGGTCCCAAAATAATCCTGTCATCTAGTCTGTCCCAACTCAAAGGTGTCCTGCAAGGTCGTCCATAAAAATCCTGGTAGGGAGCCATACCAATGGAACTATGATAGTTGTTGTTGTATGCAAAACTCAACTAAATGAAGGTAATCCTCCCACTTCTTCTGCTGGTCCATCACATACATCCTCAACATGTCCTCCAATACCTGATTAACCCTCTCTGTCTGTCCATTTGTCTCTGGATGATAGGCTGAGCTGAAATTAATCTAAGTACCAAGAGCGGCCTGAAAGGAAGTCCAGAAAATTGAAGTGTAAATGGTATCCCTGTCATTGATGATGGTCTTCGAAATCCCATGCAATCTAACAATGTCCTCCATAAATACTTTGGTGATGGCTTGTGCATTATAGGTGACCTTGGTTGGTGAGAAATGCACAACCTTGGTCAACTTATCCATGGTGACCATAATGGCATCATGATGATAAGAAGACATAGGGAGTCCGACTATGAAATCCATGGAAATCACATCCCATTTCCAATCTCGGGAATATCATGAGGATGTAAGAGTCCTGCGGGATGAGAATGCTTTGCCTTGACCCTCTGACACTCAAGGCAACATGCAACAAAATTTTCTACATCCCGTCGAAGACCAGGCTAGTAATATAACTCCCTCATATCAGCAGCGTGCATTTTCTTCACTCCTGGATGTGCTTTGCATATGGAGCTCGATGCACCTCTGAAAGGATGAAGCTATGCAGATCTCTGACTTAGGCACATAGATGCACCTATGGAACCAAGAAGTAACCCATCTATCTCTAAAATACACCTTGAATATCTACCCTCTAATGAACCCTGTGACTCCAACATCTATCTAGCACCCTCATAAAACTTGTCCTCTGGAAGATGCTCAAGAATCCTACCTCTCAAATCTGACTGCAATGTCAATGAAGCAAGCACATGTCGTTGTCTACTAAGTGCATCTGCAACAACATTTTCCTTTCCTTTGATATACTATACCTCCATGTCATACTCACATAGGAACTCCATCCAATGCCATTGTGAGCGTTGAGGTTTGGTTGTGAGAAGATATGCTTTGCTGTTACGATGATCTGTCCTCAAAATGAAAGGTCTACCCAAAAGGAAGTGTCACCAACGCACAAGTGCATGAACAACTGCTGCAAGCTCCAAGTCATGAGTAGGATAGTTAAGCTCGTAGTCTTTGAGCTTACGCGACTCAAAGGCAATCACCCGATGCTCCTGCATAAGAATGACTCCCAAACCCTCTAGTGATGCATTAGTACAAACAACAAAATCCTCTGTAGGGTCCAGAACTGCTAAGATGGGCGCCATGGTTAACCTTTCCTTAAGCAACTTGAAAGGCTGCTCACACTTTTCTGACCAATCAAACTTCTTCCCTTTTCTCTGAAGAGAAGTAATAGGGTGTGAGAATCCTAGAAAAGTCTGTACAAACCTACGGTAATAACTGCTAAACCCATAAAACTCCTCACCTCGGTGGTGATGATGTGGTGCTTGCCTAATCCATAATAGCTTTTTATCTTAGAGGGATCTACAGAGATACCCTCTCCTGATAAGATGTGACCCAAGTACTTGAATCTCTGTCACGAAAGAAGCTTCATTTTTCCAAGTTCCCAAACAAATTCTGCTCTCTCAAAACCTAAAGTACCTGTCTCAAATGCTCCTCGTGTTTCTCCTCAAAATGAGAATATATCAATATATCATCAAGGAACACTAAGACAAAATGATCCAGAAAGGTCTTGAAAACTCCATTCATGAGGCTCATGAAGACAGCTGGGGCATTGGTCAAACCAAAAGGTACAACTGTGAACTCATAATACCCATAACATGTGTGAAAAGCTATCTTATGAATGTCTGCATCTGAAATGCGCAACTGATGATACCTTGACTTGAGATCAATTTTGGAGAACACTCTCACTCCCCACATCTGATCAAACAAGTCATCAATCCTAGGGAGTAGATAACGGTTCTTTATTGTGACTTTGTTGAGCTATCTGAAGTCTACACAAAGTCTGAGAGAACCGTCCTTCTTTTTCACAAATATGACTGGCGCTCCCCAAGGAGATACACTAGGACGAAATGAGACCCTTCTCCAACAACTCCTCTAACTATATCTTGAGCTCATGAAGCTCTAGAGTCATCATCCGATAGGGTGCCCTAGAAACTGGTGTAGATCCAGTACTAAATCAATGGTGAAATCCACCTCTCTGCGGGGTGGTATCCCTGGAAGCTCACTTGGAAACACATCTACATACTCCCTCAAAATTGCATGATCATCTAAGGGTGAATGCTCTAGAGTGCTCTCTGATCGATCACTGATGGTGATAGCAAACAACTGACATCCCTTACACATGCTCACTTGAGTTGCTTAGCCGAGATCATGTGCAAAGAGATAGGCCTCTGCATCCCTGAAATCACAACTGCACTCCCAAGATCATCCTAACACTTAATGACCTTATTTCTACAATCTACCTTAGCCCGATGAGCCTCGAGCCAATCCATACCCAACACTACTACTAGATAGGATCCTAGAGGAATAACTCGGAGGTCAAGTGTAGTGGAGAAGACTCCTAAATCAAGTACACAACTCTCCACATACGAGTCCACGGTGAGTTTGGCCCCAGAGGCCAACTCAACCTACCAACTATCTGGTTGCCTAGCCACCACTAGCCCACACTGGTCCACTATAGAAGGAGATATAAAATAATCAAAGCACACTTTGAATCAAAAATACTAAGAGCAAAATACCCCTAATAATACATGTCATCTCTCAATGATTGTGGCTTGATGCTCCTTACTCAGGTTTGTCACCGCTGCATATACATGATGAGCGCATCCCACGTCACCCACCATCTGCTCGGATCTAGGAGCTCTCTGTGTATCCATGGTAGTGGGTTTGTGTGGACACATATGCACATAGTGGTCAGGGGACCCACAAATAAAACATCCTCATGTACCTCTCTGAGATGGGGTCCCTCTTGTACTCTGGTGAACTAACCCTGCCGGCCCAACTCTAGCAGATGCTGTTGCAAGTGGCTGGTTTGTACCTGCTGAGTACCCTGTCTCCTATCCCTAGCTTCACCAAACCTCCTCTAGAACCACCTCTCTGAAAACCTGTCTGTCTAGCCCTCTCTTTGGTGGCCATGATGTTACGTCTTTTGTATGTGGGTGTGATGGAGCCCTTATGGCTGCTTGGCGGAGGCCGAATCCTCCTCTAGGGGGTGGTGTTGTACCCCGTGACCTCTAACTCTGAAAGGCCTATATCCTATCCTAAAACTTGCTCTTGTTTCTATCTCGGTGCTCATGTGCCTTGGTCCTATTCTCCTCAGCTAAGTAGGCCTTCTCAATGACCTTCTCAAGCATGGGAGGAGATAACATCCTAACTGCTCTTCTATATATCTACATTAAGGCCCCTAATAAACTTGTTAACCTGCAATTTCTCATCTTATAGGTAATCCACATATTGCAAAAGATCCAGGAACCTGCTCTCATCTTGTATGCTACTGTGTCAGATCCCTATCGTAAGTCGTGAAACTCATCGATCCTCTTCTACACAAAATGCTCTGACATATAGCGGGCCTTGAATCGCTCCTCAAAAACTCCTAGGTCACCGTCTCTCTCAAGTCAAATGGAGCTTCCACTCCTCATTCCTCCACCAAACACCTGTTGCGTCTCGGAGGAGGTGTATGGAAAACCTGGCCTTGACATTGCTCTCATAAGAGTGCAAGCCAAAAAACTATCTAGGCTAAGGAGCCATGACTCACCCCAAAGCCATCTGTAGAGCCAGTGTAAGTAGGTGGTTGTAAGTGAAGAAGATCTCTAATCACATTTCATGTATCTCGATCCTAACGATGCATTCCAATAGGTGAGTGGGGTCGCCTATCCCCAAATGGTCCCTCAAGATTGTGTGAGCAGATATAACGGTATGAGGCTACCCTCTCGTGATGAATGGAATGGCTATGTGACCTCTCTCGCCTCGGGGTATCATGCTCTGGCAGCTCCGAATGCACATCCTCACCTATCGGCTCCTCGTCTCCCAACTGGATGTCCTCCTCTCTCACCTCCTGCGGTGGTGGGAGACACTGCTGCACAACACCGATCAACTGTGAAGAGCCTCTAAGATCTGAGGCCCTAACTCAGGTGCCTACTGGTTCGGGTGTAGGTGAACCATCCCAAACCCCTAACCGATCGTCGTCTCATGGGTGTCATCTTGTGAATGAGGTACGAAGATGGTTATTAAATTATAATGGTTGTGGAAATGTGGTTTAATTATTTTTTTTTAATGTCATTAAATTATTATTTACTAATTAATTAATTACCTAGAGCATCTCGTGTGTGTGAACCTGTGCTCTGATACCAAATGTAATGCCCCGCCTCGAGACAATGGAATCAAACCAAAAGTTACTAAAATTTTGGGATAATTTTTTTTTTTTTAAGAAGTGGACAATAATTACTAACACTTTGCTTAACCCTTTCCCGTTAATAATTAATTTATATTAATTATTAATTTACCCAAAATTAAATAAACACTAGCCCAATAACAAATTGATTATTTTATTCTACTAAGTATTAACTAGAGGCACAAAATTAAATAAGTCTACACACCCTTTTAATTTAATTTGTTTTCCCCCTTTTTATTTGTTTTGTCCCCACACCCCCTTATTTAATTTTCATTCCCATTATATTTCCCATGACTTAAAGTGTGTAGGGTTTATTGTGAGCCCTAGGATTAAACAAATCTAGGCCCTAGATCTTCAACTTGCCCTAAAGTTGCCCTAATCATCTCTATCTTTTTTTTTTCCAAACCATTTTGGTTTTATTTATTTGTTTCTTCTTGTGCAGTTTAGGATGGAGAAGACATGAAGGCTGGACTCATGGGTACCCACTACTCCTCTTTCATTTCGTAATTTATTGTTAGCCTAAGTTTTAATGAAGATAACTTTTTTTTTTTTTGTGTATGAGAACAAGCTATTGCTGCTACACGGCCGCGGGTTTGAGGTAACAACGGAGGGGATGGAGGAAGTGTCAACGTGGAAGGAGAGGGAGCGGTGGTTTTGGGGGAGGGAGGTCTCTGCATGGGTGGGGAGGATGTTGTGAGGACCAGGCGGCGCGTGTGGTAGGACACACATGGAGAGGGGGTTATGTGTGCGGAGGCGGCGGGTGGTTGGGCGGCGGTGGCTGCGGGGCGGCGGGGTGTGGGGGTAGCGGTGGTGATAGGGAGATGCGTAGGGGGAAATAGTGGGGTGGCCATGTGGGGAGTGGGGAGAGTGGGGAGTGCAGCTTAGAAGGTGGCCCGGGAAAATGCGCGGGTGTGGGGAGGGTTCGGCCCTCCCCCAAACTCCATATTTTTTTCTTATTTAAAAAAATTTATTTTATGTTTATTTCTATGTACTAACTACATATTTTATATCTAATAATATTTATTATTATATGTCTATTTAATATAACATTATATATATCTAATTGTAAATATATATATAATAAAACAATAGGTATATATATAAAATAAAAAAATAGGTATAGTAATTCTCGGGATTTTCAATTTAAAGTGACTAACTAAAATAATATCCTTTAAAATAATAATTATCCATTTAACCTTGTACATATATATTTAAAAGGAAAATGCAACTATATAATTTATATCTAATCACTTTTGTAACATATGGAGATAAATGTTTTTGTTTTACCATTTGTAAAAGAAAACTTAAATAAAATAGTTGAAGTAGGGAAGAGTTTTGAAATTTACTTAAAAATTTGCAAGGGAGAAAGTTAACTCCACATTTAGATAAATTCTTATTTCTCTCATGGGAAGGAAATAAAGAAGAAACTAACTTTCATTCCATTTATTAATATTACCAACAATTACAAAAAAAGACATGTTGCAAGAACGGAAAAGTTTCCATTCAATGATAATCCTAAGGAATACGCTAAGACTAGATTTCCTTTCTAATGCTCTATCAAAATAACATATTTCATACTTTTTTACTCGGGTAGAATGTCTTACAAAAACACATCTATATTATTTCTTTTGAAAAACATACATATTCCCAAAGTTTAAAGCTTTCCTTTCAAATGGGGTAACAAAAAGTTCTTATTAAAGGAACATTTGTTACAATATTTCACATCTCAAAGCTTAGCTCAAACTCAATGTGCCATATATTTCTAAAATACACAACTACTCAAAATAAATCCCATCCCAAGCTTCTTTACAAGGATAAAAGAGATTGCTCAACTAAACCTTACTCAAGTCTTCAAGTAATTTTCAAATACAAAAAGGAGGATTTACAATAAAAGAAAGTTTCCACATAGCCATATCCAAAAGAGATACAACGAGGTAATGTCCACAAAGAGAATTAAGATGATAAGGAGAGACCAAGTTGATAAGAGACTCCAAATTTCCACCACATGATCTAATACTTCAAAAGCTTCCAAGAATCCAACACAAGGAGAAAAAGGCTTGTTTAACCACCCAACCTTTAGACATCATTACATGCCTTTCCAAGGTTGGAAGGCATGCTAGCCTCCCCAAGCCCATGGAAAATAGGACTACTATCCATAACTTTGCACAATAGTGCGGGTGAACAACCAACATTACATTCACATAAAGACAAGACAAATATTAAAACAAGACACCAATTTTGCAAAGATGAAAAAGAGGAGAAACCATGTTCTACCTCTAAAATGGGGAAGAGAAGAAAGGAGTTCTCCAAATGCCAAAAGTGGTAACCAACATTGGTTGCACAAAACCAAGAACTCCACACCCTCCTTATTCCTCCAAAGTCATTCAAATCCTCCTTATTTCTCCATCCTTTCACCAAATCCTTCTTGAAAGGATTTTCAAACTCCAAAGGGGTTTCCTCACCAAGAATGGGGAAGGAGGTTCAAGCCATATGAACCACCTTCTCCATCTCAAACCATTTGAGGGGAGTAACTTAAATCGTACAAGGCTTGCCCATCAAACCATGAGGATTTGGAGGGGAAAATCCCTCTCTCTTCCCCCACAAACTCTAAAACTCCATCATGCCATATGATGGATGGAGAAAAATAAAGTAAAAGAACAATTAAAATCAACATACAAAAACACACATTTGAAATAACCAAGACTAATATCTAACATGATATAAAACACACAAAATGAGCTCAAAGAGCCTACCTCCAAAAGCTCTCCAACTTCTAACTTTTCCACTTCTTGACCCAAGCAAGCTCTAGCTCCAAAATCCACATGGCTCCAAACAAAAGCTCCAAAAATTCTCTTCTTTCCCCATGAGGGAGAATTTGAAGAGGAGCAAGCAAAAATCCTCACAAATGAGGGGATGACATGTGTCACCCTTCTCTTCCCTCAATGTCAAAGATTCTCAAAATAAAAGGGAGAAAGGATAAAATAGCTTTTAACCCTCTTCTCCCAAATTACCTAAATTGATAACCAAAACAAATTTGTGCAACTTTTAACAAAACACACATCCCCATCCACCTTACATGGATGTGACCAAAGGAAGGCAAAGTGGGAGGGAAACTCCCTCTAAGCCTTGGAAATAAGCCCCCTACCTATTAGGTAGGGTCCAAGGGCCCATTTTCATGCTAAGTGAACTCCCAAACTAAAAAGGGGTCCCTTAAAATGCCTAAAATAGCCCAATTTCGGGTTTGGCACACTTGGGCACAAGGGTAGAGGGTGTGGGGCCCACCCAAGGGTTCACATGTGACCCTAATCCCTTTTGATTAATTACATCATTATACAAACTCAAAACTTAATGTAAGTGGGGCCATTAATTCCCCAAAACACAGTTTACAACACAACTAAACACCATAAGCAAGATTAATATTACAAGACATATTACATTACAAATGAGGGTCACTCATGGTGCCCAAAATAATAAACTCTAATACTAAGGCCTCATACAGTAAACATGGCTAGGACTTAGCCCCGTGGGTTGCTTGTGTAAAATTGTGTAGTTGGCCTGAATCCCACGTTCTCCTGTGACCTATCACCTGCACACATTGCACACATTAAACGTACATGTCTGATAAAATGTGAATCAGCTACTTAATAAGAAATCAATGAATTCTAAACTAGCATATTATCTTTCTGGAATCGAAAATGTGACAACTTGCACAATTATACACAATTCACCTTAAGTTAGACATAATGATAAAGTGACATATATCCATAGAATCCAAACATGTAACTACACTAAACATTTGACGTATCTCAATTAGGTCTAAACAACATCGTCGTAAACTAATGTCCACAACATCGAATGAAAACTAACAACATGTAATGAAATTACTTGTATAATTCAGATTAAGAGCAACAATAGAGCACCAAATAACACAATATTTCAGAATAATGATCTCAATATGCAATTAGAATAGCTTCGCCACTTCGAGGGGGCAACCTCCAAACCATATAACAAGACTCAAATGCTCAAATGATAATGAAATACTACCTATAATCCCCTATATATACTATTCATATGCTATGGCCATCACCAAGGCTGACCTATTAAGCATGAGAAAGTATAAATGATATAATAAAATGATATGGTAAGCCACAAGTCGGCTACTCATATCCTAATACAAGCAATAGGTTAAGGGCGTAGCATGCCCTTCCCCTTCAAACCAATGTTGTCCTCAACATTGAATAATCCTGGATGTTCTTTGCAGAAAACCTTCATCCTCCCAGGTGGCGTCTTCTATGCTCAGATTCTTCCACTTGATCAGATATTCCTTAATGTCTCTAGTTCTCAACCTCTTAGTACGTGTTTGCAGAATCTTCTCTGGCTCCAAAATGATTCTTCCTTCCTCGTCAAGTTTTGGTAACTCTATCTGGGCTTCAAATTTCTTTCCAATAACCTTCTTCAGGCATGAAACATGGAATACTTGGGTGTATGTGTGAAGATGGAGGCAACTCTAGTTTATAAGCAACACTACCAATTTTCTATAGAACCTGATAAGGGCCATAATATTTAGGAGCAAGTTTTTTTCCTTTTCTGTTACTTTAGGGAACTCTGTTTGTAAGGCTGGAGACGTACAAGAACCCAGTCACCAATTTCAAAATGTCTTTCACTACGGTGTTGATCTACTTGTTGTTTCATCCTGTTTTGTGCTAATGCTAAATTCTCCTTCAAACTAGCCAAAACATGTTGTTGATGTTGAATGTGTTCCTCAACATCTCTGACCTTAGTTTGCACCCTCAAGGAGGAAGTGATAGAAGGTGGATGATAACCATATAATGCTAAAAATGGGTCATTTGAGAAGAGGTATGAAAAGATGTGTTATACCACCATTCTTGCCAATGGTATCCATTTAATCCACCTTTCTTGCTTATCTGATACAAAACAACGTAAATACCCCTCTAAGCATTTGTTGACCACTTCATTTGCCCATCAGTTTGAGGATGATAAGATGAACTATGAGCTAGCTGAGTACCCAAACATGAAAATAATTCCATCCAAAAATTACTTGTGAAAATAGGATCACGATCACTCACAATTATCTTTGGGGTTCCATGTAGCCTTTGAACTGTCTCCAAAAAAATAGCTGCGACTGTACTGGCTGCAAATGGATGTGATAGGGCACAAAAATGGGCATATTTTGTGAGCCTATCCACAATCACGAAAATAACATTCTTACCCTCTGAACAAGGAAATCCGGTGATGAAATCCATGGAGACCTCCTCCCATCTCTGGCTAGGAATTGGTAAGGGTTGCAACAAACTTGGTGTCTTAATTATTTCCCCTTTGTTCTGTTGGCACACTAAACACTCTGATACAAACTTTTGTACATCCCCCTTGAGTCCTTCCCAAAAGAATTCTCTTTTTATTCTATGATATGTCTTCAAAAACCCAGAGTGTCCTCCAACAGGTGAGGCATGTAGCTCTGCAAGAATCTTATGCTTCAACTTAGAATCTTTACTCAAGTATAACCTATCCTTGTACCATAGGGCATTACCTTTCCACTCAAATTTGTTAGATGTCATAGATCCTTGCTTGATATTCTGTATTAGAGATTGTGTATCCTTATCTTGATTCCATTCCAATCTTGCTTCATCCACCCAATCAGTTGTCAACATGGACATTCCACATAGTAAGGCATCTGTGGATGTATCCCTTCTGAGACAACGCATCAACTACTACATTTTCTTTACCCTTTTTGTATATGATTTCAAAATCATAACCCAACATTTTGTTACCCACTTTTTTGTTCCTCCTCGAATGATAACCTTTTCTCCAAAAAGTATTTGAGACTATTGTGATCAGTTTTACCTTGAAGTGTCTACCCATAGATATGGCCTCCATTGCTTGACCGCATGAAGAATAGCCATCCATCATTTCTTTCTCATAAACAGGTTTGAGCAGATCTTTTCCTTTGAATTGATGACTCTCAAATGCAATTGGTCTTCCTTCCTACATTATAACTACTCACAATCCTGATCTTGAAGCGTCACATTCAACAATAAAGGTTTTTGAGAAGTTGGGAGTAGCCAAAACTGGGGTGCTGCACATGGCTTCCTTCAGCTGCTCAAAGGATTTAGTGGCTACATCTGTCTAATGGAAGGCATCCTTCTTTAGCAATGCAGTGAGTGGGGTTGCTATTCTACCATATCCCCACAAATCTTCTGTAGTACCCTGTTAGTCCTAGGAACCCACGCAGACTTTTGAGATTTTTGGGCCTTGGCCATTCCACCATAGCTTTGATCTTCTGAGGATCAAATTTGACACCTTCATGGGATACAATATGACCCAAATACTCTACCTCTTGTACACCAAAAGAACATTTGGATGGCTTTGCATACAGAGTATGTTTCTCCAAAACTTCCAACACTTTATTTACATGTTGTAAGTGTTCTTCCCATGTCTTACTATAAATCAATATGTCATCAAAGAAAACTAATACAAATTTCCTTAAAAAAGGCCTAAAAATAGTGTTCATCAAGCTTTGAAAGGTTGAGGGTGCATTTGTAAGACCAAAAGGCATTACCAAAAACTCATAATGGCCCTCATGAGTCCTAAAATCCATTTTATGAACATCTTCCTCTTTTATCCTAATTTGATGGTACCCCGAACGAAGATCTAATTTTGTGAAATAAACAACACCATGCAATTCATCAAGTAAATCATCAATTACTGGAATAGGAAACTTATCTTTGATGGTGTACTTGTTGAGTTCTCGGTAATCTGGACACATCCTCCATGTTTCATCCTTTTTACGTACCATGACCACTGGTGAAGAATATGCACTCTGGCTATGCCTGATGATACCTGCCTTCAACATTTCCTCCACCATTTTCTCGATCTCACTTTTATGGGAATATGGGTATCTGTATGGTCTGATGTTAGGTGTTTGGCTCCTGGAATCAACTGAATGGCATGATCATGATCCCTAACTGGTGGTAGTCCCTTTGGAATTACATCAAAAATAGATGAGTGAGCATCCACAATCTTTTGAAGATCGGGTGGCATTGAAGACTCTATATTTTGTACTTCTATGGAAAATAGCTTTGCTATAAAGCCATCCACTCCTTTTCTAAGAACCTTCTGCATCTGATGAGAGCTAATAATCTGGAGACTTAGCTACCATCCCATTCAATTGTATTTTCCTTCCATCTGAATGAAATCACATGAACAATTCTTGGAAATTCATCTCAATAGTACCTAAGGTTGTGAGCCATTGGACCCCCAAAACAATATCTGCCCCTCCCATAGAAATAGCAAACATAGGTGAGTCTAACATGTAGTCTCCCATGGAAAGCTTGATACTATGGAACTTTCCTATGCACTTGATTGTCCCACCATCCGCAATCATAACTTGCATTTCTGGAGCTAGGTAAATAAAACAATTGAGGTGGGTAGCTAACTTACTATTTATGAAGTTATGAGTACTCCCAAGTCAATCAACACCGTCACCTTCTGTTTTTTGAGATATCTAATAACCTTGAGTGTTTGAGGAGTACTAATACCTGACAATGCATGGCAAGAAATTATAGGTTGGTGATCCTCTACTTCATCTTCTACTAGTTCCTCAGCCTCTCCTATAATTTCAGCTTCCTCATCATCCTCATTACCTCCATCAATATAGAACAACTTCTTCTCAGCACATTTATGTCCCGGTCCATATTTTCTATCACAGTTAAAACATAATCCTTTTGCTCTCTTTTCTTCCATTTGTTGAGGAGTCAATCTAATTGGCCTAGAAAATGAAGGGGAAGAGATACTACGGTCTCTGGTGTTAATGAAAGGTGGCCTCCTACTACAAAGAATTTTTTCCTCTACACGACGTGCCATGATAATAGAATCAGACAGCTTGATTGGATTAAACATCCATACCTCATGCTTGATGTGGTCCTTAAGACCCCAAGAAACAAATCATTCAGATTCTCTTATGGAATATTCTCCACCCTTAAGGATAGGTTTTGGAATTGATGCACATAATCTTTGACTGATCCTGTTTGTTGTAACTTTGCTAATTGACTAAAGTAGTTCTCTGAAACACTGGAACTATAGTGCAATTGCAACTCCTCGGTAAAAACTATCCAAGTGACACCTAGACCATTCTTCTGCCTCTGAGCACATAACCAACGATACCAAACAAATTGGTCGGGTTCAAGATATAGGGATGCCAATGTCACCTTTTGTCCTGATGGTGTTTGATGTAACTCAAAGAAGTTCTCCATTTGATTTATCCAATTCAGGGGATCCTTACCATCAAATTTGCGCATATCCACTTTCGGCATCATGTTCCGTGGTTGCGGATAAGTTTGATTTTGATGGGACTGGAAAAGTGATCCCATATGGTTAGTTTGTCCATGATTTTGAACTGAAGGTCCTCCTTGGTTGATATGGGCCAGATTTGGGCCATACTGGTTACCCTTTACATGTTGCATGATATCATCCAATCGATGATTGATTTGGGCTATGTCTCCTTTAGAGGCCATCTCAGATTGTACAATTCGCAACTCATACTCAAGTTGGAAAACCTTATGATCAACTGAGGTAAACCCTAGTGATGAGGAATCTGTATTTACCCCTTCTGACTCCATCTCTTCAATCACTACCCCATCTTTATCTGGGGTTTTACCCGGAGTAACTGGATTCTTTTTTGCTCTTGTGGAAGGCCCCACCATGATGTCAAATCTTAGGGTTTAGGGTTTCGATACAATTTCAGCCGAACAGGAAAAAACACAGAGAAGATACTAATACTATTTTTGAGAGCTTTCTGAAAATGTAAAGAACTTAAAATTTTCCTCAATTTGCACCCTAGGAAGCGATTTTATGAAAAACCCTAAATTTGTAATAAATTTTGAAAATAAATCAAAAAAGTCTGAAATTTTTAGGAAACCTTACTTGAAATGTTTTGAAACTCTGGTAAAAATATCTCCCACCAATTCACTCTGGTTCACAATATGTGGTGGAAACAAAAAATTAGGTTTTTACCTAATTTCAGCCCAGATCGCAACTCTGATACCACTTGTAATGAAATTACTTGTATAATTTAGATTAAGAGAAACAATAGAGCACCAAATAACACAATATTTTAGAATAATGATCTCAATATGCAATTAGAATAGCTTCGCCACTTCGAGGGGGCAACCTCCAAACCATATAACAAGACTCAAATGCTCAAATGATAATGAAATACTACCTATAATCCCCTATATATACTATTCATATGCTATGGCCATCACCAAGGCCAACCTATTAAGCATGAGAAAGTATAAATGATATAATAAAATGATATGGTAAGCCACAAGTCAGCTACTCATATCCTAATACAAAAATAGGTTAAGGGCGTAGCACAACATGCTAATAGAGTCAAATTCGCGCTGCGCACCCAAATATGCATCCATGTCCAAGAAGGTCAAAAATCATAACATACTAGTCCAACATATATCAAATCCCTGTCCAAACATGTCTATGATTAGAAGGAACAACAATAATTGAGGCTATAAAAATGTGGGCACTACAACATGGCTCAAGAATATGACTAGTGCTTCCCATACAATCAACCTCATAACCATTAAATTTGTTTCAATGGTACTTTAAATCAAGCCCTTATGGTGAAAACAATGGGTGTGGAACAAGAGACAGGCCAAGAAGGAAATCAGCGACAGGAAACAACTCAACAAGAGGCACCCCCGAATGAGACCACACTTGTCAATTAGAATGTTGAAGATTTATTTGGTATAAATCAACCTCCTTATCAAAGTGTAGCAGCTAATACATGGTCTAAGAAAAGGAATATTGGAGAGGGACAATCATTAAATTCAAATTATCCACAACCCTCTATCACTCAATAAGGTATTGGTAATCAAAGTGCAGCTCCAAATGTGCAAGGTCAACCCAAGCCACCTTCTAGACCAGCTCAAGTGTTGGTTGTAATAGCCCATGTGCAAGAAAAGAATGTGCAAGGAAAGGAAAATAGAGAGATATCTCATCTCCATTTAACATCATTGAACAGATGAAGAAAATGAATGTAAACATCTCAATGTGGGAGTCATTAGCTATCACAGGACAAAGAGACCTATTGCAGGCTGCCATGGTGAATTAGTCGACATCAAATTAGTCATCTAATCAACATGAAAAGGTGCTTACTAATTCAACTCGGCGAGGAGGAAATCAAGGAGACCACCAAGGTAAAAATTTTAAGCCCCCACCATTCTATATCTCATTGATCATCGAGAGATAAATTGGTGCATAATTGCATGATTGATTCGGGAGCAAGTAGCTCGGTCATGCCAAAAAAATAGCCGATCAATTGGGCCTTCAATATGAAGTCATTTCTAAAGGTGTTGTGTAATTAGATGTGACATTAGTAATAACAGTTGGAGTAGTCAAGGATCGAGCCTCACGTTGCATGCATGTCCCAATGTGACTATATTGCAAGATGTTTCAGTCATAGACCTGCCACCACTTTTTGCATTGTGCTTGTCAAGAGACTTCACCACCAAAATCGGAGGCTACTTATCAGCTGATTGGTCGCATATGCTCTTCAGAACAAGGTATGGAGCTAAGGATACAATCCAGTCTGAACATATTGCAAATTTCCATATTGAGCCTCATGTACCAAGCCCAATAAACACAAATTACTCAACCTTTAATCAAGGGGACTTCCTAAACATTCAGGAAGTAGATAAAAAAGTTGGGGGCATCCCAGATTTGACTCTTAATGAATGGGAAAACAAAAGTCATGGATATGATCCATACAAGGAAATAGAGGAGGTTGAGTTGGGAGTTTATTGTTTGCACGAGGAAAACACACCCCTTCCTAGCCTCACCAAACTAGATGATAAGGGTGATAATGAAGTATGGCAGCTATTCTTTGATGGCTCAAGGAATAGGAAAGGCACTTTGGAGGAGGAGCAATGATTTTGTCACCACAAGGTATGAAGTACTACTAAGCTTTTATTTTCAGTTTTCTTGTTCAAACAATACAACTGAGTATGAAGCTTTGATACACGGATTGAATTGGACAAGAAAGAGAGGTATAAAAACTTGCAAGTGTTTGGGGATAGTGAATTAATTTTCAACTAGGTTAGGGAAAACATGTTGCTAAGAATGATCTACTCAAATCCTAAAAGCATCGGGTATGGAATCAAATTGATGATTTTGAAGTGTTCAATATTCAAGAAATATCAAGGAAAAGAATGAGGCTGTGGATAGGCTTACAGCAATTGGAGAAAAATTTGATGTGGTGGAAAATATTAAAAGAGATAGAGCACAACCACATATTCATATAATTGTGAGGCTAGCTATGCCGGACAATAACACGAGCTAGAAGGTATTTGAGAATGATCAACAATCATTAATTTCTTGCAGGAAGAGCCTGAGTTCTCGGTTAAAAATCAAGAGAAATAGGAGCAGCAAAGTATGGTGATCAAGTGGTTCAACTGAGGAAAAATAAGCTACCAAAGGGTTTAGTGACTCTAGAGTCAATATTCAATCCTAATGATCAATTCCGGAGGGAAAGAGCAAAATTTAGGTCAAAGGAAAGGATTTAGAGCCAATTTTAGTTGGAGAAGGAAAAACACTTCAAATTGGAAAGGTAAGCATTGAACAAAAAAATGAATTTATACAAATTTTCCAATAATTTCTAGATGTGTTTGCTTGGAGCTATGAAGATTTGAAAGGATTTAATCCTAAGCTGACACAACACATGATTGAACTAAATTCGGGGATAAACCCATCAGGAAGAAGCAAAGGCCAATTAATCCTCATATTGATCCTCTCATGAAAAGGGAACTAAACAAACTCATTGAAGTAAGAATCATATTTCCAATCAATCAATCCTCATGGGTAGCAAATTTGGTGCCGATTAGGAAGAAAAATGGGGAAATCAGGTTATGTGTGGATTTCTGAGACTTGAACATGGCCTCTCTCAAGGATCACTTTCCACTTCCTTCCATGGAGAAAATCCTACAAGTTATAGCCGGATGTGAAAGGTTCTCATTACCGTATGGCTACTTAGGCTATAATCAAATCATGGTGAAATAAGATGACCAGTTCAAGACAACCTTCACTATGAAGTGGGGCACATATGCTTATAGGAAGATGCCATTTGGACTATCAAACACCGGAGCCACTTTTCAAAGGGCAATGGACATGGCATTCAAAGGGATGATCAATAAGATAGTTCTTGTGTATCTAGATGACATTATTGTATTCTCCAAAAACGTGCAAGTCATCTCTTTCACCTCAGACAAGTGTTCCAAATATGCAGGAGATTTGGAGTGTCTTTAAATCCAAAAAAGTGCATATTCTTAGCTTATGAAGGCAAGCTCTTAGGCCACATCGTGTCTAAGGAAGGGTTGGCAATTGACCCAGAAAGGGTAGAAGCCATTCGAGTATTGCAATTACCAAGTCACAAGAAGGCGCTCCAAAGATTTTTGGGGAAAATTAATTTTGTTAGGAGGTTTGTTCCTAACTTTTCCCATCTTGTCAAACCACTAATGATGATGTTGAAGACCATGGTTTTCAGATGGAATATTGAAGGAAAGAAATCTTTGAAGCTATAAATTAGGCCATTACACAGGCTCCAACCCTCATAAATCCAGATTTCTCGAAGGAATTTATTTTATACGCTTTTGGGGGCATGGATGCAATATCTTCCATATTGGTACAACCAAATCAAGAAGGACTGGAGCAGCCTATCGCATTCTTTAGCCAAAGCCTTCAGGATTATGAGGTGAGATATTCATTCATTGAGAAGCATGTCCTTGTTGTGATTAGAAGTTTAAATAAATTTAGACATCTAGTGTCAAACAAAAAAATTCATCTATTAGTTTCACATGCTAGTGTAAAATATTTTCTTTTGAACAAGGACCTTAATGAAAAGAGATCTAGTTGGATAACCAAGGTCATGGAGTATGATATTGATATAAATGTGACCAAATTAGTTAGGGGGAAAGGGTTATGTGAGCAGCTAGCTTCTAACCAACATGCTAAATCAAAAGAGGAGGCGAAAGCTATTATGATGTTACAAGATAATCAAGAACATGTACCACAGATGGTATACCCATTCCTTGTTAGACTCGGGATATTGTACATTTCCTTCAAATAGGTCAAAGTCCTCAAGGATTGAGTAAGTCCAAAAGGAGGTATTTCAGACTTCATTGCATCCCATATGTGCTTGTAGATAATATTTTGTTCAAAAGGGATGTGAATGGTGTCCTCCTAAGGTGCATCAAGACAGATCAGATAGAGAGGGTATTGCACAAGTTTCATGATGGAGAGGCAGTGGTCATTTTTCCCAAAAGCAATAGCTATTAGAATCATGAGGGCTGGTTATTACTGGCCTAATCTTTTCAATGATTGCTACTCATGGATCAAGAAATGCAAGAAGTGTGCCTTCTTCATAGGTAAAGAGAAGCTAGCAGCCCTCCCACTCCATCCTATCTCAGTTGAGAAGCCTTTCATGCAATGGGGCTTGATTTTATTGGGATGATCAATCCAAGTTCTAGCCTAGGTCACAAATGGATTCTTATAGCCACAGACTACTTCACTAAGTGGACAGAAGCAATTACACTTAAGGAAGCAAATGAAGCTAGCATTCTAGACTTCTACGAAGGTATTGCAACAAGGTTTGGTGTTCCTTCCACTATAATATCAGATAATTCCTTAGCTTTTCTTAGAGAAAAGATATCTAATTGGGCTATTAGAAATGGAATCTACTTGAGAACTTCTTCTAACTACTCCCCTAAGGTAATGACAAGCAGAGTCCACAAACAAGAAATTTTTGAGAATCATAAGAAGAACCCTAGATGAAAATCAGAGGACTTGGCATACCAAATTGAAATCAACCTTGTGGGATGATAGAATCACTCCCAAGAATTCAACTAGTTATTCCCCTTTCAAATTAGTTTATGGAAGGGAAGCAAGGTTGCCAATATCCCTTGAATTACTAGCCTTGGAGATTATCAAGTAGGTGGAGTTGTTTGACTTTCCAGCTATGGAGGTTAGGTATGCAGAGTTCATGGAGTTGGAGGAGATGAGAAACCAGACCATGAAAACAATGGAGAAGGACCAAGCTCAAATCAAGATGAGTTTTGATAGAAAGGCCAAAGACATAAATTTTCAATAAGGAGACCTAGTTCTGAAATGGGATGCAGATAGATCCAAGCCAGAAGGAACTCTAAGTTTGATGTAATATGGAGTATTACTTGATTTCATGGTGCAAAGAGAACAATGCTTTCCAATTGGAAAAATTGGACAGAGAAGAATTGCATATCCTAGTCAATGGTATATATCTCAAGCATTATTATTGATGGGAGTATCTTTCTTGTACATATTAGCCTAGAGTTGTAATTCCTCCAAGTGCTTACAACACATTGTTCTATTGTAGCTAGGTTTGATTTCGATAAGTGCTTGTGCATTCTTTGCATGATCCATTTGGGATATGTATGATTTAATTATTTATACATGGTTGTTCTTTTTTTTTTAATAATGGCAAATAGTTTTTTGAAAGGGACTATACCCTTGAATACAAAATAAGGCCTTTAAGCCGGAATAAGAGTGAGAAACATAGCAGAACTAACCAAGTCTCGAAATTACAATGAAATTCAACGTAGCCCAGAAACAGCTACACAAACGAGACTTAAAAAAACAACGACAACAAAGAAAAAACAAAGAAAAACAAGAACGGACAAACAAGAAAGAATAACAATAGAAAGCGGTATGCAGGACTACTTCTTGGCTGCTTGATCAACACTGATCTTGACTTTTTTCCAAGCATGAAACATACCCAAAGTGGTCATGTGGGCAGCATCCGTCTTATCGAGCTCCTCGATGGTTCTTTTGCTCTCTTTTTCATTGCCCCAAAGTGCAGCCGGGACACCGCTGAGGTTGGAAACACTTTTGGCATGACCCTCGATGAACTCCTCAATGGCCCTAAAGGCGGCAATGTTGTAATCATGCCTAGTCTTAGCCTTCCCTAGGCGGGAGTCCAAGGAGGTCAGCTTTTTGTATATGTCTTCAACCCGACCGTCATGCTCCCTTCCCCCTCCATGCTTTTCTTACCTTTTTGTTAGCTAGGTTTTTGACCTCATCCTTCAGCATTTTTATCTCAGCCTCTAAGGCCTCCAGTCTCATAGAAGGGTTATCCATCTGTGCATCCCGGGGACTGGCACTACTAATGTTCAGCAGGTCACGTGCAATGTCAAGATCAATAGGCTCTTTCCCCACAGCAAGAGTCTCAAGGTTGAGTCTCCTAGAAGCCCTGGTGAAAGGACGTTTAGAGGTAGAGGCGAGGTGGGTGGCAGGAGCAGCAGCAGGAGGAATAGAAGGAGAAGCTTGTGCGGCCGGCATAGGGTAGCAGGCAAACAGTGGCGGGGCGCGAGCGGCAGCGAGGGCGAGGGGAGCAGGGAAGCAGGTCAGCGTAGCAGAGAGCCATCAAAGGGGGAGCCGGGCTAGGATAGGAAGGAAGACCGGGGTACTTGAGAAGGCAGTATTTGTGAATTAGCAAAATAAGCCCTTGATGCAAGGGAACCGCCCGGGTATGCTTCTGGAACTCCAAAATGGAGCGCTCAAGAGAGTTTAAAAGATAATGAGGGAAGCAAACCAATCTATTCCTATGGAAGTGGTTTAAAAAGATGAGATGCTTAGCTGGGACAGTAACAAACCTACCTTCCAAGGAGATGAATCGAATCATCATGCGAGTGACTTCATCAAAGGGTGATGGAATTGAGCTGACAAGTAGACCCGCTGTGCTAAATATGAGCTTCTCATCTTCCTCCACAAATCTTCTTTCTTCATTTCTTTGATAACCCTTTTGTTGAAGAAGCGGTACCCATCAAGCCGAGGCGGTCGCCCGTGATGAGCTCCTCATTGACAAGAATTTTCTGTCCCCCATAGTCGACAGTCCTCTCTTTCCACTCCTTAGCAAAGCGTCTTGAAATACTTTGATCATGACCTGCGCCCCTTTCAACAAAGTGCCGGGTGAAGCCGCCTATGCTTGAGAATGTTCCAAAGCTCGAGTTTTCCTTCCAATCGTGGTCTGCGCACGGCTCAATTTGTGAGGAGGCCTCCCATCTTCTCGGTGGTGTGCGAGTTACAACAATTTCTCGAATGCCTCTGAGCGTGAAGAACAGTCCGTTTCTTACTGTTGAAGATCGCATAAGACTGGGAACTATAGCCGTTGGTCTTCTCACGAATGCAGGCTTGCGTAATTCTTTGAAGCCGAGCACTGCGGGGAGTCGCGTGTGAAAACCCTTTCCCTGTCAACAATCACATTGTATTTATCATCGGTTTTCGTGGAGTTTGGCATCCGGATATCAACAGCTGTTGTACCTCTCGCGTGCGCGATTTTCAAATCTGGATAACTCCACTTGAAGTTTCTTAAATAGATCTTGCTATTATTTGAAATAGATATTATTTGCCTCGCCATATAGAATAAAGCAGCACGTGTGAAAGAATTGATGATTTTGATTTTCCTCCAAAGATTAAGGCTTATCTCTAGAGATTGCTTGCTTGTGAAGATCCGCATGGATGCTGTTGTGAAGCTGATTAGGGATACTATCATTATCCCAGACAGTAAAATTTATATTAATGCCATAATTGGCCAGTGCATCCAATTGTTGCCCTCCTGTAAGTATGTATGATTCTGATACTATTGAAGGTGTGGCTAATGCTTATGGATTCAGAGATAAAGTCTTTAATACTCCAACTGGGAGATGAGGACTGATTAAGAAGCTTAATGATATTAAGGGAGTCCCCTTCAACAATAAGGTTCTGAATATTTTGAGCCCGTCAACTCTCAAGCCCGAGAGAAGCGAGATAATGCTTGGCCAAAAATGATTGGTTTGAATTCCCATTTTTCCTGCATAAGCAGCAATCAAATTACCTTTGTGGTCTCGTATTGCTCCTCCTCTAGCTGCTGTCCCAGGGTTTCCCTTAGAGGCGCCATCAAAGTTCAGCTTGTACCAATTAGAGTCAGGAGGATGCCATTTAATCAAAGATCTATCTACACTATTCCCAGGGTTGCTCGATTTCCAATCGCGATTAGATAAAATGTGCTCTTCATTCTCAGGATAACACTTGTTCTTGGGAGGTTTAAATCTGGCCATGTCCTCTTTGATACCTTGAGAAATTTTGCCAATACTGATTTTATAATTCTGCTTCTTATTTCTGAAAATGATATTATTTCTGTCCTTCCAAATCCTCCAGATTAAGTGTGGGATGGCTAATTTCCAGATTCTTTTGATAGCACAATGTCTGAATGGTGGGTTCCATTGATTCCATAGCTGATTAAGGTTCATCGGCAACACCCAAAGAGCATCAAATTTGGAAAGAACAAAGCTCCAAATTCTATTGGCATAAGCACAATGTATGAACAGATGACTAATGTCTTCATAGTCATTCCTACAAAGGTGGCACCAATTAGGAATTATAAATCCTCTTCTCATCAAATTGTCAGTGGTGAGAATTCTTCCTCCGATGGCCACCAAAGAAAAATTTTTATTTTGGGGTTAACTCGGGCATCCAGAGATCTCGTTCCGCTTAAAGTCAGATTAGTTACTGTGAGAAAGATTGGTATAACCAGATTTGACTGAGTATTTCCCATCTTGTGAATTGCTCCAAACCAGCTCATCCTTGGAATTCAGCTGACTTAAAGGGAAGAGATCTAAAAGATCCTGAAGGGAGGAAGTAATTTGTTTCAGCTCAATTCGCTCCATAGTAAGTCTTTTCCAAGTCTTGTTGGTGCCATTTCCTTCAATGTAGTCCTTGACTTTAGTTCCATACTTGCTTATAAGGCTGTCCTTAGCTATCCCAAATCTCTCCAAGAGGTTGTCACTGAACCAGTTATCCTCCCAGAAGTTTATCTCACTGCCATCCCCCACTTTCCATTTGCTGCCCTGCTTGATGAAGTTTCTACTCTTGACCAGATTATTCCAAAAAATGGAACCATTGGGTAGTTGTTCATCATGCAGATAGGAGTAAACAGCTTGTTGATTCAAGTATTTTGCTTTAATAACATCAATCCAGGGTTGTTTCTCAGATAGCAATCGCCAGCCCATCTTAGCGATGAGTGCCTCATTCATTTTCTCAATATTTTTTATGCCCAGCCCTCCCATAGATTTAGGGGTGCAGACCTTATCCCAGGCCACGAGGTGAAATTTGAACTTCTCTTCCATGCCTTGCCATAAATTTTTTTTCTGAATCCTTTCAATTTTCTCTCTGAAGGAAGAAGGAATTTTGAAAAGTGTCATGATATAGATGGGCAGACTTTGAAGTGTACTTTTAATGAGAAGGCACTTACTGAAAGACTAAAGTGGCCCCTTTCCAACCGGCCATCTTTTTCTGAAATCTCATCAATAGATCATCCCACACCATGTGAGAGACTTTCTTAGTACCAAGAGGGAGGCCTAAGTACGTTGCTGGAAGAGCACCTATTTTACAGCCCAGAATTTTAGCAATCTTGAGTTGTCTTTCCCCAGGGGTGTTAAAGAAAAAAATGGTGCTTTTGTCATAATTAATCTCTTTCCCAGAAGCAGATTCATAGAGTTGTAATAAAGCCTTAATAGCTTTGGCTTCCACAACTGAGGCCAGAAGAAGAAGGATTGTGTCGTCCGCAAACTTTTGATGAGAGACAGCTTGGCTAAATGAAGCGGGTTTAGATCCATTTAAAAGGCCGTTCTCAACCGCTCGCAATTGTTCTACTAAGGTCACAACCAAGAGAATGAAGAGTAAGGGGGAGATGGGGTCTCCTTGTCTTAGACCTCTCTCACTGCTTGGTGAAAAAACCCACGAGGCTCCCCATTAACAACCACAGAGAGAACACATCGGGTCAGATATACAAGACTTACAATTTTTCTAAATTTTTCCGTGAACCCAAATTTAGATAAAATCACATCAAGGAAGACCCAAAACCTTGTCAAAAGCTTTATTCATATCAAGCTTGAGGATCATATTTGCCTTTTTATTATTTTCCATGGAATGTATAGTTTCGTGCACCATAATCACTCCGTCTTGTATTATCCTGCCTTTAATAAAGCCACTCTGCTGCCTTGAGATGAGGTCATTCATTATGAGCTGCAGTCTAGTAGTGATGATTTTGGTGAAGATTCTAAAGATAGCATTAACAAGACTGATAGGTCTGAAGTCCTTGAAGTCTTTTGCATCCATTTTTTTAGGTGCCAGCACAATGTGCGTGTTATTAAGCTCTTTTAGAAGATTTCCTGTTCTATAGAATTCATTTACCGCTTTGAGAAGATCCTCCGAGCATATTTCCCAGAACTTCTGAAAAAAATTAATAGAGAACCCATCCGGTCCAGGAGCCTTATCCCCCTCAAGAGAAAAAACAGCCTTTTGCAGTTCTTCAAGCGTGACAGCTTTAGTGATGTCTCTGAATTTCTGGTCCTCAATGTTATTCTGAGGGATGGCCTCCAGCATGAAGGAAATAGCTTCAGGGTTGCTGACATTTTTCTCTTTAAGAAGATTTTTGTAGAATTCAAGCGCTTGTTTCTTGATGTTGTTTGGATCTTTAGTGCTACTCCCATTGTTTTTAGAAACCTCTAGGATTACTTGCTCTATGCTTTAGAGTAGTCATGTGAAAGAACTTTGTGTTCCTGTCTCCCTCTTTAAGCCAAATAGCTCTAGATTTAAGGCGCCAAAAAGACTCTTCTCTACTGCAGATCGTATGCAACTCAGAAAGAATATTCTTTTCATTTACTTCATCTTCAACCGATCTTCCCAAGGTATCCATTTTTAACTCCAGATCCTGAAGCTTCTGTTTTAACTCTTTCTTTTTTTCGAAAATATTTCCAAAAACACTTTTGTTCCAGATTTTGACTTGCTTTTTGACATTTTTGAGTTTTTGAACCAGTCTGAACTGAGTAGTGCCTTCACCATTCCATTCCCACCATTCTTTTATTCTATCATAGATGTCGTCATGCTCCATCCACATTTTTTCAAATTTGAATGAGCTTCTTGCAGGTTTAGTCCAATTGAGGAAGCTTAAAGCAATCGGATTATGGTCCGATCCAATTCTGGGAAGGGAAGAGAGGTAAAAGTCTTGGCTTAGAATCCAGTTTGCTGAGATTAGTGCCCTATCCAGTTCACCTAAATGAAATCCTTTCCTAACCTTCTATTATTACAAGTATACTTATTACCATGCAGATCAACATCAATGAGGTTCTGTTTCATTGAATAAAATCAGCAAAATCCTCCATTCCATTAGAGAAGGTGGAGGTTCCCCCAAACTTCTCGCCTGGTTTAGCGGGAGTTGAAATCCCCCATAATAAGCCGATTAAGCAGAGCTATGTTGGTTTCTGTGCAATTTTAAGATCAGCCCATAGTTTTCTTCTACCACTACAGAGTTAGGGGCATAAATATTAGACAAGATCCATTCACATTTTTTCTCAATAGTGACGAATTTAACTGCAAGATGGTTAATATTATCACTAAGAATCATACCAGTACAGTGCCTTCTATCCCAAAGAGTAGCCAACCCTCCGGAAGCTCCCTGAGAGTCAACAGCCGCCATTTCAGAGCTATCCCAAAAATTTTTTTATATTATCCATGGTCATTGCTTTCATTTTAGTTTCTTGAAGAATCAAAATGCTGGGGTTACTGGAATCCCGTAACTCCTTGATGGTTCTTTGCTTAGAGTTTCCATTTAGGCCTCTAATATTCCAAGATATAATCTTCATTTGGAATGGTTGGTGGTTGGGATTGCTTGCTGGTTCAGTTGACGCTGAACACCATCTGCAATATCCCTCTCCGTTTTCTTAGTTCTGAGAGTCTTTTTAGAGGGTCTTCCTCTTTTTGAGCTTCCTCCAAAGTCAGCTATTCGTCTAGCAGAAGACCTGGTTGTTCTGGAAGTAGAGGTGTCCCAATTGTCAATTTCCTTTTTTTTATCACTATATAATGATTCTGGGATCCTTTCAAAACCTTTCAATCTTTTTTTCTTTTTTGAGATGACCATTGTGAATCCAGAGTCTGGATCTTCCTTTTCCTTGGTAGGCGTAATTTCCCCTTCTTCTTGTTCTTTATGAAAAAACCGCCGCATATGATCGAAGCATTGCAATGCTTCACGAGCAGAAGCAGCGAAGTCACCGTTGTAATCTTTGGGGCATGGCAAAACCACATTACCTTTCTCTCCAGAGGAGAGAATCTCCAAAGGCTCTATCACAGTCATATCTTCCTTGTTACAAGCTTCCTCCCTAATGAATGACTGGATTTCTTTCTCTTCTAATCCAGAAGGGACTAGATTGACCTTCACTGAACCATCTTGTTCGTTTACTACCATGGATACCTTAACAAAGTCTTCTTTCACAGATGCTTCAAAAGGTTTATCCGAAGATGCCTTCACAGATTTGTCCAATACTTCTTTGTTGGGAGCTTCAGGCAAAGCTGCTGTTGCAGCTTTGGGGCGCCAGACAAGATGCTTCTTTATATGAGTTCTAAAGCCCCCTTTTTTCTTTTTTTCCCTTCTATTTAACTGCAAATCCTCCTGGCTGGGACCTTTGTCATCAATCTTCCTATCCTTGCTTGGATCCCTGCTAACTTTGTTCAGATCTGAGCCTATCCCAGGCTGTTCAGAATCCAAAGGGAGGGTCTTCTTCTTGGAGCAGTTTTTGTCGGAGTGACCAATGTTATGGCATAGCTTACATCTTAAGGTTTCAACTTCAATTTTTTGGGACCAGGATCCAAATCTAGTTTTCAAGATTATGTGCTCCGGAATCTCCTGATCTATGGCTGAGAGAATGCAGAACCGAGCAAAAGCAAGCCTGGATCTGTTTCTTGTGGGTCCATCAAGCCCAATAGGTGCACCTAGGGATTTTGCAATATTTAACAGTATTTCATCATCCCATAGATGCAGTGGCAGTCATGGTAGCCTACACCAGATTGGAATGGTGTTTATATTTTCAGTATTTGGATCAAAACCCGGATACCATTTTTTCAAAAAAAGACCCATATTTCCCAGCCACCAGGGGCCTCCCAGTAACACCGAATCTAAATCCTCTTGCTGGTTAAATTTAGCCAGGAAAAAACCTTTTGGCATAATGGTAATGTTGAGGGCTCCCTTAGGTTTCCATTTTCTCAAAGCCCATTTTCTAATGAAATCAATATTAGGTCTAGAGCCAAGAAACTTACCAACAAGGGAGAGGTTTGCTTTGCTTAAGGCTCTATCAACAAATCCATCTGGGACCCTTAGACAGGTGGCACCCTCTTTGTCCATTTCCCATGAAAACTGTTCAGTGATTTTCGGACCCACCTTGAGGTTAGGGCTTTGAAATAGTTTATTCCAGGCCAAAGGTGTAGATCTCAGCATTTCCTCATTTTCTTTTCTAGCCGTCCGATTGTGGTCTGAGATCTGCTTTTCCTCGGCAAACTTTGTCATATTGCGCAGACTTTCCGCGGCCAGAACTGCAGAAACTGCGCTGACTGTACCTCCCGCTTTTGCATCGTTCGTACCCGTGTCCACAAACGTCCGGTTATGGCTATAGATCAGCCTTTCCTCAGCATTTTTAACCGTAGTTCGCAGACATTCTGCAGCCAAAACTGAAGAAACCGCGTCTCCGTAGTTCTCTCCATCGCTAGTTCTCTCCATCGCTAGTTCATGGTTGTTCTTTGTTGTTGTTATAATTTCAGGTTTTAGACGATATCCAATGATAAAGATATGTCCCAGTGATTCATAGGTTTAAGGAGATTTAGGCATCAACTAAGTTTCAAAATCATAATGACTCCATGCCTAATGGATGTAAAACCATTGGTCTTTCGGATCTAACGGGCATACCACATTGCAAGTCACCAATTGTTTTCCATTTTTACACCCCCTTGTAAAATGGATCAACCTATAGGTCTGGTCATTGACAGTTAATGAGAGCATTTTACAGGGAATCTTGCAGTGAGATTGTGAGCCGTGACGAAGGTTTGGAGCCGGGTTTTCTTTAATAGTAAAAATTGGAAAAAATTACGGATTGTCACCTTGTTGTCGGGTATCAATGCAGCTCATGTCGGGTGTCAATGTAGTTCCTGTTGAGCATCAACACAACTCCTATCGAGCGTCAACACAGATCCTGTCAGACGTCAACACAACTCTTGTTGGGTGTCAACGTATCTCCTATCGGGCGTCAACACATCTCTTGTCAGGCATCAATGCAACTCCTATTAGGCATCAACGCAGCCCCTATCGGGCATTAATGTAGCTCCTGTCAGGCATCAATGAAGCTCCTATCAGTGTCAATGCAGCTCATGTTGGGCATTAACATAACTCATGTCAGGTGTCAACGCAGCTCATGTCAAGCATCAACACAGCTCCTATCGGGTGACAACCTCCTTTCACTATTGTGTGACATCATTTCTTCTTGTCATGCGACAATTATTTCCCTCGTAAGCGGTTACTCTTCATGTTTCCTATCGGGCATCAACAAATGGTTCTGTCCAAACGATAAAAAAGAGTTTTAGAAATGGCCAGACATCAATGACACCGTACATGGTAGCTCAACAACCAGATTAATGAGGTATGACACCCTATTCACCATGCAAGAAAAGTACCATTGGAAAGTGAACCAACATGGTCACCCATACCTCCGTGTAGGTAATTAATGAAGGATGTTGGTTGGTATCTCCTTTTCTCTATATATATGTAAATTCCCCTCATTTTAAGGAGGAGAGATTTCAAAATTGTAAAGGAACTCTGCCAAAATTGTTCCAACACTTTTGTGAGTTGCATGCCTCAAATTTATGCATTTTGTGAAGGATTCTTTCCTTGTTCCTATATTGTAATGGATTGTGCATCATTTTAAGCAATAAAAATTGATTTTTGTGGCTCTTCTTTCCCTATCTTGATTTATATTGCATTTCTTGCCTTCTATTATATTTTGTAGGTATATTGTGCATATTGTGTTCCTTTGTAGGGCTTAAATTTGTTGTGCTCCATGAGATTGGAGGTTTGAATGTGTTTTGGGATTGTGGCATTTTATCTACCCTCTTCTTCCCCATTTCCCTCCACTTTCACTCACTAGGGATCTCTTTAAACTTGTTTTCGTGTTATCGCCTCCTTTAGTTTAGGATTTACATTTTATGTATTTCTCTCTCTCTCTATGATCCCTTGGAATTGATAGTTTAGGAGTAGGTTAGAAACCAACCTTCTCTGGAGGTTTGTCTCAAATCATGAGGGTCCCACACCTTGAGACAATCCCATGTTAGTCAAAAGTAGGGTTTTGTAAAGTACAAATCCTAGGGTGCTACTTTTCTGACATAGCAAGTGTACATTCATGTAAAACATGATCTATTTGGGGAACTTGTGAGCCCTGAATCATATTATGTGGATTAAAAGTAGTTGGATCCCCAGTACCACTCTTGATACCCAAGAAATCATCATCAAGATCAATTTGTTGTAAAATGGTGGTGCTCATTGCACTAGGTAGACAACCAAAAGATAAATTTGGAAACTTTATTCTTGTCAAATGAACCATGCCACCACTTTGAGATGGAAAAGATATTCATTTCCCCCTTGTCTGAACTTGTCTTTGTAGCGGCGGTGGTGGCATATTTTTCGTTTTAGAAGTGGGAAGTGGAACTGAAAAATTAAAATGTGAAAAAAACACATAAGAATTCAATGTTTAGTAAATTTAGCATAAAATTTAAAGTTTCAAGTGATACTAATAATGTACTTGCCTTGTAGAGTATGCCTATGTGTATTTCCTTCAATTGTTAGTGGTTGAATCCTTTGGATTCATTGGTTCATGTTCACATGGGGAAGTTTGATGAAAAATATTAGAGGAATTTGTAAATATGCAGTAATGATTAAAAACAAGTATAATTCTATTAATAAAAAAATTAAAATAATGTATATTCCATTATTCATAACTTGACAAATTGATAGTAGTAATACTTGGAAAAATTGATGAAGTTTCTTGTAGCACTAGCAATTGAAGGGGTGTAATAGAACTCCTCACGTGTTTTTGTCTCGGAACTGGACTTAGAGTCTGAGATGATTGTACATCCACGTATGAATATTCAAAATCCTCAGGAGGTTGACGACCTCTAAATATAGCTTGTCTTCTTACATGCGATAAAATTTATTTCTTCCGAAAAAAATTAAAAATTACCTCTATTTCTCAAATAATTTACAATTAAACTTTAAAGTTACCTCTTGCTCATCATTTGGAAGACATTTAACTTTCATTTTTTCATCAAGTATTTTGTGAGGGAAACTCAAGAAAGGCTTCATAATATAATGTAATTATATAATTACAACATGAAAAGGTTGCGGTCTCAATGCAAACAAGATATGTAAAATCATGAAATATCATATTGATATATTTGTACACCATTAATCGAATTATTGAACACTTAGAGAATGGAGGATTTGAAAAAAAACCCGGTATGCGATGTTAGATTGTCTTCCTTGCAAGACTATTCTAGCCTTTGAAAAAAATTAAGCATGGCATGTAAAAATGTGTGTGGAATATCTTGCACAAATAATCCTCTTCTTATTTAGAGGAGTTAGCAATACCTGCACAAAATCAAAAACATGTTATTAGCTTATTGTGATAATAATATAAAGAAATAATGTAAAAAATAGATCATTACCTTCAAATTGTATGCCGAAGTGGGACTCCATATACTTTTTTTCTGAGTTAGAGAGTAAGGTTTTTTTGTCACAGGGTTAACATTCACGTGTGGAGGCCCTGTTAAGTGGTGGATATCTTCTGGAGATGTTCTTAAAGAAAATTATTTTGACATCAATTTTTTTTTATCTACCCAATCACTGAATGTGTCCTACATTTTGAGAAATGTTGAAATTTTCCGGAAAAGAAGGTATTGGAATTGAATTTTGGGTTAAAATTGAGACTAAGAGGATGTCAAATTTCACATTATTTTTGGATTGCAGAATGCAGATGCAGATGTTTGGACTCTATAGCTTGGTCCGATAGCCATATGAGCTTAGAGCTTGGATGTAGTGACTAGAGTGGAGTGTGGAGGAATGAGGAAAATTGAGGAAAAACTATGTCTCAATAAGAGAGAGAGAGAGAGAGAGAGAGAGAGAGAGAGAGAGAGAGAGAGAGAGAGAGAGAGAAGAAGCTGCATGCATAGTGACCAAAAAATAGACACTTGCATGTAGGTTCCTGACTACACATGCAACTGGGTGGTTACATGCATAGATGACCAAATTCATGTATATCTAAGCATCTGTGCACATAGAAGTCCTTTTGCAAATGCAATTAGGAGGTTGCATGGACATATACCCAACTTTGCATGCATCCACGAGTATGCATATGTAGTCACCCAATAGTATATGTAGATGACGTCTGTATGTATAATTGCCTAGTTGCATATGTAGATGGGCATATGTAAATGCATGTGTATGTGTGGTCACTAAATCATGAACTTTGGGTACTATTTACTCCCGATCTCATACTACTATTTAAAAGGTTCTTGAGTGAAGAACATACTAATTAACCCCATATTTTTTCCATTTTACTTTACTTTTTATCGTCATTGTTGATCTCTTAAACATACATGTCCAAAAATTATTTTCATTTTGCATAATTCTCACTTTTAATGGGGTGCTTAGGATAAGATCTTGGGTGCCCCAGGTTCCCGGGCCCACCCAATGCTCCCCGATCCTTTTCTCACTTTCACACCACTTTTTGGGAACTTTCTAGCCATTTCAACTTTTCATATTTCTTGTGGTTGTCCTCTTTGGGGTTAATTACGAATTTAGATCAAGAAAACCCTATAAATATAAAGTTATGGGACCATAATGAGGGACCAAACACTAAACATTACTACTCCACCTAAGGTTGCATCCACTCTATAGGCATCTAGGAGCTCCATCACAAGGGACAAGACTAGTTCATCTACATCACACTATATAGGAGGGAAGGCTATTCTATTTTATTACATTCTACATCTATTTATTGTTCACTACTTTACAAAGTGTGATTGACACAAGATCACATAGGGAAAAATGTTCACACACACACACACACACACACACACACACACACACACACACACACTAAACTACATTTAGGTCTAAAATGTAGTATACCACTTAGTTTAGTAAGCCTACCATTATGGCGGTTGAGGTTTTTCGCCCATTAATATGCATCTTTATTTTTTTAGGGTTTTGATACTTATTTTTGTCTTTTATAGGTCTCTTCTTCTTCACTAATTATCAACAACACCCGACACATTACATCGAACTATATGCACAGAGACAAATGAATGGTTTCGAGACACTTCATGACCCTTGAAATTCAGTTTTGGACCTTCCGCATGACCAGAGCACCCATAGCTGCAGACTAGGGTTCCCTAGGTGCCCCCATCCCTCTCCGTGCACCCCAATCTAACTATATAGCTTAGATCTGTCCTTTTTAGAACCTTTGCATGTTCATTCCTTCCTCTAGAATATTTAGTTCATTTTAGGACAAAGTCCAAATCATCCTACGAATTAGCTAAGTCGTTTCCTTACGCTTCTTATATATTAGGATTTATATTTTCACTAGCTTAGTTGCTTGGGTCCACTTTCTATAAAATTTTACCATACTTCTTTATTGTTATTCACTATTGTTCCTAGTTTATATAATCTATAAATACACCAATTTTAGTTAATCATTTTGGTGAACTTGACCTTCTATCATCACATCTTCTAAGGAATTCATTATCCTAGGATTTTCATTCATCGCTTGTCATCCTAGAGGTTAGGAATCATGAGTATCTATATTATTGATTATTTTCTTTGTAATCTTGATCTCATAACTAGAGTCTAATATATTCTTACTACTACTTACATTAGTGCTAACATACATCCTGATTCATTCTACCAAACCTTTGTAGATGCATTTTATCAACACATAACATCCTGATACTTTTGATAATGATCCGCCTGTGTATATCATGTGTTGTATTCAAAATGTAGGCGTCAAATGCACTTTAACTGATAATGGATTGAAACTTAACTTGTGTCCTATGTCATTCCTTGAAGTCCTAGGTCTTTCCACTCGTGACGTTATTCCATCTTGTATTTCATTGTGTGCTTATGATGGTATTGTTCATCCATGTGTTGGTCACATTGCACTACCTATCACTGTAGGGCCAAAAACTGTCAACACGGTATTTTTCGTTATTGATTTCCCAGCCTCCTATAACTATTTGCTAGGTAGGCCATGGCTCCATGCCATGCAGGCAATCACCTCTACTATACATCACTACGTTAAATTCATGCATGAAGGCATTGAGCATACTATTTTTCGTGATCATGATCCATTCCAATATTGTGACCGAGCTCCTAATACTAGTCTTCCTATTCCACGCACTGATACTACATATGATCCTCAACCTATGGACAAGCCACCTCACTTACCACTAATTAGGGTGCTATTTGTGTGATAGATGTTGTTCCTTCTACACCATTTCCTACACCCACTACTACTACCACTCTAATCATTTATCGGGGGCCCATCCAATCCACAAACATCACTCTATCATCTACACCTTCACACACACCACCACCATTAGCACGCCCACCATTTACATGTACAATCTTTATGAATGACTAATTTTGGGAACATATACCATTTGATCCTACTTCACCTGAAACTATATGCACTCATGAGGGATTGAATCAATTAGGATTTTCTATTGATGACATCTATCCTCCATCATACGACCTTCATTTATATCACGCGATTATTCATATCATTTCTGCTTATGGTTTTTTGTTCTTTCATCTTACCATCTTTCTTGCACATTCTCCTTCTACTTCTCCACTCACTTTAGGAAAATCTTGGATTTAATACATTGGGGGCACATTAGATCCTATTCATACAGATATCTCATTTCCTATGCCTTTTAGCCGTGTCTTCATTTTCAATAGCTCTTTCCTAGGATACACAAAAAATATCACTTGTTGGTATGCACACAGTTGTCCACTTCCTCCATTCACCGACGAGGAGTATGCTATGGGTATGTACAACTTACACCTCAATGGCTAATTGTGTGACCAACCTAACACTATTGCTTACCAAATCACTAATGTTTATCCATTTGATTATATCCCATAGGATGAAAATCTTCTCAGTGACTTTACATGATCTCCTTACATGCATTTGGGGGGCATAACACTCACATATTACCCTCCTCCTCATATTAGCATAGGTTCATTTCTCATCTATGCATTTTCATACATTCATATCCTCGAATTGTTACACCCTTGACCTATTGCTTGTATTAGGATATGCATAGCCAACTTGTGGCTTAGTATATCATTTTATTTTGTCATTTATACTTTCTCATGCTTAGTAGGTCGACCTTGGTGATGGCCATAACATATGAATAGTATATATATAGGGGATTGTAGGTAGTAGTTGATCATCATTCGAGCATTTGAGTCTTATTGTATGGTTTGGAGGTTGCCCCCTCGAAGTGGCGAAGCTATTTTAATTGCATATTGAGATCATTTATATGAAATATTGTGTTATTTGGTGTTCTATTTTTGTTCATAATATGAATTATACAAGTAATTTCATTACAAGTGGTATCAGAGCTGTGATACGGGCCAAAATTAGGACAAAATCCTAATTATTTATTTCCACTATATCTTGCAACCAAAGAGAATTTGTTAGACATTATTTTACCAAAATTGAGAATCATTCAAAGTACGATTCCCTAAAAATTGTATACTTTTTTGCTTTAGTTTGCAAAATTTATTGCAAATTTAGGGTTCTTCATAAAATCACTTCCTAGGCTGGAATTTGTGGAATTTGTCCAAGTTCTTTACATTTTTGGAAAGCACTCAAAAAAATATTGGTAGTATCGAAACCCTAAACTCTAGGGTTTGACATCATGGTGGGGCAGGTTCCACAAGAGCAAAAAAGAATCCTGTCACTTTAGGTAAAACCCGAGATAAAGATGGGGTAGTAGTTGAAGAGTTGGAGTCATAAGGGATAAATACAAATTCCTCAACACTAGGGTTTACCTCAGTTGATCATAAGGTGAGCCAACTTGAGTATGATCTGCGAAATCTACAATTTGAGATGGACTGTAAAGGAGACATAGGCCAAATCAATCAGTGGTTGGATGATATCATGTAACATATAAAGGGTAAATAGTCTATCCAAAATCAGCCCCAACTCAATCAAGGAGGATATTCAATTCCTAATAATGGGAAAACTAACCATGTTGGATCACTTTTCCAAATTTCAATCAAAATCTAACTTATTCGCAACCACGAAACATGATGTCGAAAATGGATATGTGTAAATTTAATGGGAAGGATCCAATGAATTAGATAAATCAAATGGATAACTTATTTGAGTTACATCAAACCCCATCAGGTAAAAAGGTTACCTTAGCATCCTTGTATCTTGAACCAAACCAATTCCTCTCATATCGATGGTTATTTGCTTAGAGGCAGAAGAATGGTCTCAGTATCACCTGGAATTATTTTACCGAGGATTTGCGGTAACATTGTAGTTCCAAGAGTGTTTCAGATAACTACTTTAGTTAATTGGAAAAGTTACGACAAACAAGATCAGTCAAAGATTATGTGCATCAATTCCAGAACCTATCCTTAAGGGTGGAGAATATTACAAAAGGGAATCTGAATGACCTATTTCTTGGGGGTCTTAAGGACCACATTGAGCATGAGGTACGTATGTTTAATCCACTCAAAATTTCTGATTCTATTATCATGGCACGTAGAGAAGAGGAAAATTTTATTTGCAGTAGGAGGAAACCTTTCACTAACACCAGAGACCGTAGTACCTCTTCCCCATCATTCGCTTGACCAATTAGATTCACTCCTCAACAAATTGAAGAAAAGAGAGCAAAAGAATTATGTTTTAACTATGACACCAAATATGGATCGGGACATAAATGTGCTTTGAGAAGAAGTTGTTCTATATTGAAGGAGGAAATGAGGATGAAGAGGAAGCTGAAATTATAGGAGAGGTTGAGGAACCAGTAGAAGATGAAGAGGAAGATGAAATTATAGGAGAGGTGAGGAACCAATAGAAGATGAAGTAGAGGATCACCAAACTACAAATTCTTTCCATGCATTCTCGGGTATTATTACTCCTCAAACACTCAAGGTTATTGGATATCTCAAAGAAAAGAAGGTGATGGTGTTGATTGACTCAAGGAGTACTCATAATTTCATAAATAGTAAGTTAGCTTCCTGCCGCAATTGTTTTATTCACCTAGCTCCAAAAATGCAAGTTATGATTTTGGATGGTGGTATAGTCAAGTGAAAAGGAAAGTGTCATAGTATCAATATTTCCATGAGAGACTACATGTTAGACCCACCTATGCTTGTTATTTCTATGGGAGGGGTAGATATTGTTTTGGGTGTCCAATGGCTCACAACCTTGGGTACTATAGAGATGAATTTCCAAGAATTGTTCATGTGATTTCATTCAAAAGGAAGGAAAATACAATTGAAAGGGATGGTATCTAAGTCTCCATAGATTATTAGCTCTCATTAGATGTAAGGTTCTTAGAAAAGGAGTAGATGGATTTGTAGAAAAGTTATTTTCCATAGAGGTACAAATTACAGAGTCTTCAATGCCACCTGATTTTTAGAAGATTGTTGATGCTCACTCATCTATTTTTGATATGATTCCAAAGGGACTACCACTAGTTAGAGATCATGATCATGCCATTTGGTTAATTCAAGGGAGCTAACCACTTAACATCATACCATACAGATACCCATATTCCAAAAAAAGTGAGATCGAGAAAATGGTGCAGGAAATGTTGAAGGAAGGTATCATCGGGCATAACTAGAGCACATATTCTTTGCACAAAGGTCATGGCACGTAAGAAGGAGGAAACGTGGAGGATGTGTCTAGATTATCGAGAACTCAACAAGTACACCATAAAAGATAAGTTTCCTATTCAAGTAATTGATGATTTACTTGATGAATTGCATGGTGGTATTTATTTCAAAAAATTATATCTTCGTTCGAGGTACCATTAAATTAGAATAAGAGAGGAAGATGTTCATAAAATGGATTTATGGACTCATGAGGGCCATTATGAGTTTTTGGTAATGCCCTTTGGTCTTAAAAATGCTCCTCAACATTTAAAAGCTTGATGAAAATTTATTTTAGGCCATTTTGTAAGGAAATTTGTATTAGTTTTCTTTGATGACATATTGGTTTACAGTAAGACATGGGAAGAACACTTGCAGCATGTAGATAAAGTGTTGGAGAAACATAAGCTCTATGCAAACTCATCCAAATGTTCTTTTGGTGTACAAGAGGTAGAGTACTTGGGTCACATTTTATCACATGAAGATGTCAAAGTTGATCCTCAAAAGATAAAAGCTATGGTGGAATGGCCAAGGCCCAAAACTCTTGAAAATCTCTTAGGGTTCCTAGGATTAACAGGGTACTAAAAAATATTTGTGAGGGGATATGGAGAATCACAGCTCCACTCACTACATTGCTAAAGAAGGATTCCTTCCATTGACAAACGCAACCACTAAATCCTTTGAGCAATGGAAGGAAGTCATGTGCACAACCCCTGTTTTAGCTACTCCCAACTTCTTAAAAACCTTCATTGTTGAGTGTGAAACTTCAGGATCAGGATTGGGAGTAGTTATAATGCAAGAAATAAGACAAATTGCATTTGAGAGTTTCCAATTCAAAGGAAAATATCTGTTCAAACATTTCTATGAGAAAGAAATGGTGGCTATTCTTCATGCGGTCAAGCAAGAATGGAGGCCCTATCTAATGGGCGAGATACTTCAAGGTGAAAACTAATCATGATAATATCAAATAATTTTTGGAGAAAGGTTATCATCTGGGAACAAAAAAATGTGGGTAAAAAATGCTGGGTTATGATTTTGAAATCATATACAAAAATGGTAAAGAAAATGTAGTATCCAATGCACCGTCTGACAGGATACTTCCGCAGATGCATTACTATATGCAATGTCCATGTTGAAGGCTAATTGGGTAGAGTAAGCAAGATTGGGATGGGATCATGATAAGGATACACAATCTCTAATATAGAATATCAAGCAAGGATCTATAACATCTAACAAATTTGAGTGGAAAGGTAATTCCCTATGGTACAAGGATAGGTTATACTTGTGCAAAGATTCTGAGTTGAATCATAAGATTCTTGCAGAGCTACATGCATCGCCTGTTGGAGGACACTCTAGGTTTTTGAAGACATATCATAGAATAAAAAGAGAATTCTTTTGGGAAGGACTCAAGGGTGATGTACAAAAGTTTGTATTTGAGTGTTTGGTGAAACCATTAAGACACTAGGTCTATTGCAACCATTACCAATTCCTAGCCAAAGATGGGAGGAGGTCTCCATGGATTTCATCATATGATTTCCTTGTTTAGAGGGTAAGAATGTTATTTTGGTGATTATGGATAGGCTCACAAAATATGCCCATTTTTGTGCCCTGTCACACCCATTTGCAGCCAGATGATGCAACTATTTTTTTGGAGACAGTTCAAAAGCTACATGGAACCCCAAAGATAATTGTAAGTGATCGTGATCCTATTTTCATGAGTAATTTTTGGACAAAATTATTTTCATGTTTGGGTACTTAGCTAGCTCACAGTTCATCTTACCATCCTCAAACTAACGAGAAAACGAAAGTGGTAAAAAATGATTAGAGGGGTATCTACATTGTTTTGTATCAAATAAGCAAGAACGTTGGGTTAAATGGCTACCACTTGCAAAATGGTGGTATACCCCATTTTTGGCATTATAAGGTTACCATCCACCATCTATCACTTCTTCCTTGAGGGTGCAAACTAAGGTCAAAGATGTTAAGGAACACATTCAACATCAACAACAGGTTTTGGTTGGTTTGAAGGAAAATTTGGCATTGGCACAAAATAGGATGAAACAACAAGCAATCAACACCTTAGTGAAATACCTTTTGAAATTGGTTACTGGGTTTTTGTACGTCTATATCCTTACAAGTAGATGTCCCTAAAGCAATAGAAAAAGGACAACAAACTTGATTCTAAATATTATGGTCCTTATTAGGTTCTACAGAAAATTGGAAGTGTTGCTTATAAACTAGAGTTGCCTCAATCTTCATGCATACACCCAGTATTCCATTTTTCCTTCTTGAAAAAGGTTATTGGAAAAAAATTTGCAGACCAGAAGGGCTACCAAAAATTGATGAGGAAGGAAGAGTAATTTTAGAGCCGATAAGATTCTGCAAAGATGTACTAAGAGGCTGAGAACTAAAGACATTAAGGAATATCTAATCAAGATGAAGAATCTGAGAATAGAGGATGTAACCTAGGAGGATGAAGGTTTTTTACAACAATATCCAAGATTATTCAATGTTGAGGAAAACATTGGTTTGAAGGGGAAGGGTCATTTATAATTTCTCATGCTTAGTAGGTCGGCCTTGGTGATGGCCATAACATATGAATAATATATATAAGGGATTGTAGGGAGTACTTGATCATCATTCGAGCATTTGAGTCTTACTATATGGTTTGGAGGTTACCCCCTCAAAGTGGCGAATCTATTTAATTACATATTGAGATCATTTATATGCTATATTGTGTTCTTTAGTGTTCTATTTCTGTTCTGATATGGATTATACAAGTAATTTCATTACACGCATATGCATACTCATCACATGTTTTAGCATCATCAATCCCCGATGACACACTCTTGTGCTATGGTTCACACTTGACTGTTGAGGGCATACTAGACATGAACCTCGCACATTGCATTGTAGGCATTACACATCGTGTCTTCTCATACATCATATATCTTAGGTATTATGTTCTACATGTTTAGTCTACATATTACACACATAATACACATATCTTACACATCTTACACATCATATTAGACTTCATCATACATACACCTATACTAGGGTTGATTATGCACTTTGCATTTCATCTTACACATTACACATTGCATTCATTACATGGTTGTCCATACTCATCACATCGGTTATACACATTGACTACTCTGCATCTCTATTTCATGCACATTTTACACTCTCAGGATATCTACATATCTTGCATTATTTCACATCATTCATGTTTTCACATTTCTATACACCATACATATCATCTACACCATCCTTATATTCATCATATTACACTTCTATTATTGACAATCCTAGCATCATACATTATTTATCCTACATACTACATCATGTGCATTTTCACACATTGCATTACATTCTACACATTACATATTTACACATTTTTACTCATCACATGGTCGTTTATTCTCATCACACATCTACATGCTGCACTAACTACCCTATGATGCACTTTAGTTCCTTGATCCATACTCGACTTCCGAGGCTTTAGTAATCAAATGGACCTTATCATACTCACATGCTCATCATTCAACCTTATATCATGTGGCATTCCTAGGTTAGTGACATATGTTATAGGCTAAACGATCACCCTTTCATCACCTTGTAGTGGTATACGCTTTAGGCTACATCACCACTCCTTATACTTACATTTCCATCACCTATTCTAATCACCATGTAGAGATATACACCATAGGATAAATCATCACTCTTTCGATCATTTTTTCATGATATGCACTTATGCTATAAGGTTTACGCACACATCATCCCTAGGTCACATGTCATCACCACTATGCATACACATTTATCACACGCGTTAGACATACTACACACAAGTATGATTGTTTCTTGATGATGCACTCTCGTTTACATTCATTCTTGACTATTGAGGGGAAAACCAAATGAACCTCATTGCATACATTTCCATTCACTCGGGAAACACGTGGCTCCTACCATCCACATTGTATTCCATCCCATCCATCCACAACATACTGCATTGTCTTGGGGGCATTTACTCTTGCTTACTTGTGATTTTACATGTTCACTTTACTACACATGCTAGATCGATTTCGTATATGTCATTATCTTTACCATACCCACATACACATTCACATCTTTCTCTAGTGATGATCATAGATACATGACTCTTACATGCAGTATGGATGTTCTCCTAGCTCCGCTCCTATAATGGTTATTGGGGGCATCTGCATTTGTCTCATACAGGTGCTATTGTTTCATTTTTTACTTAGCACTTTACATTACTTGGTTATACACACCTTTGACATATTGGTTATCTTTCTAACATACTAATGGGTGCTTCATGTATAGACATGTTACCATGCCTATGTATTTGTTTGTTTGTTTCTACTTGCTTGTACTTATTTTCCATTGTATGCAGGTCTTTCCTTATGTTTGGTGTGCACACTTGTTTATTTATATGCAAACACTATGGCCTTTGAGTGTCTTCCAACACTTTGAGTGGTGTCCCAAGTTTGTGACCCACATTATGTGGTATACTTTGTCTTCTCACGTGTTTTACTGTCTTGATTGGTAGCTTATACATTGTTTGCGTAGCTTACACACTGTCTTCTACGTGTATGATTGTTTTTACTAACACTTATTTTTGGCTATCCATTTGTTTGTGCATGCCTTGGTTTCTACCAAGTACTTTCCAGGGTACATTTCATGTGGTTGGTCCTCTTTTAGGGCCACATCTTCCTATCAGTGATGTTGCATGCACCCCCAAAGAGGGGGGACACCATTTGGGGTTTTACATACTACACAGAGCTCTCTATCGATAGAGTTCAATTTAGTTTTCTGCCATTGACATTGTGGGATATACAACGAGTGAGTTAAGAACAATCTACGAACCCCATACATAGCAGCTTTTACAGAAATGGTGTCCCTAAAATTCTCGGGAGTAGTTAGAGGATTGGAGGTTACATTGGGTGCGCCTCCCTACACTACTTCAGCCAGTGGCGTCCGATCACCGAAAAACCACAGGAAGTACAAATATCTCTTCATACATTTTCAAGGAAGTAGTTAAAGGTTAGAGAATAACGTAATTTTCTCCCTATACTTCTTCGGCCACAATGGTGTGAGATCACCCAAAAAAATTGTAATACAAGATATCCTTCTACACTTTATTTCTCGACATGGATCAAGACCACATGTTCCATTTTTCATTTGTGTATTTTCCATTTACATTCTTTTACATACACATACACGCGTCTTTTACATGTGATTTTACATATACATGCATTTTTACTACTTGATCGTTTTGTCCTTGTAGGTCTGTCTGTATGAGAAAAAAATAGTCAACCACAACATGAAGTGTACAACATCAACAAAAATAAAAACAACACACATTGTAGTAGCACACTACACCACACACATCACATTCTTATACATGTACACTACTGATATGCAGCAACTACACACACGTTCTTACACTAGGTTCACTGTCATCACCCTTTACACTTTCATCTTTAGTTTCCATGCTTTACTATTTTTGCATTCCATGCTTTGTTTAGTCCTTCGGCATGCTCACTACATCACTCTACATGGACATTGGGTACAATTTCTATCTAGTTTATGTTACCGAATGTTCCACTCACTAATTTAATGTGGGGGCAAATGTAGTCACTAAATGACACACTTTGGGTACTATTTAGTCCTAGTCTCATACTACTATTTAGAAGGTTCTTGAGTGAAGAAATTACTAATTAACCCCTGTCTTTTGGCCATTTTACTTTGCTTTCTGTCATCACCACCAACCTCTCACTCAAACATGCCCAGTCATTTATTTTCGTTTTGCATCATTTTAGCTTTGAATGGGGCACCCAAACCAATAATGGGGCTCCCGAGGTGCGTTGGGCCCACCTAAGGTGCCCTGATCCTTTTCTCACTTTCCTTCCACTTTTTAGGCACTTTCTAACCGTTTCAAATTTTCATATTTCTTGTGGTTGACCTCTTTGGGGTTAATTATGAAATTAGATCAAAGTTATGGGACCATAATGAGGGATCAAACATTAAGCATTACTAATCCACCTAAGGTTGCATCCACTCTATAGACATCTAGGAGCTCCATTTCATCCATCTAGCTCCATCACAAGGGACAAGGCTAGTTCATCTCCATCACATTACATAGGAGGGAAGTATATTCTATTTCATCCACCATTTATTACATTCTACATCTAGTTATTGCTCGTTACTTCACAAAGTGTGACTAACACAAGAGCACCTAGGGCACAATGTTCACACACACACACACACACACAACTACAATTGGGTCTGAAATGTAGTGTAGTGCTCAGTTTAGTAAGCCCACCGTTGTGACAACTAAGGTCAATCCTACCCATTCATATGCATCTTTCTTTTTTTAGGGTTTTCATACTTATTTTAGTCTTTTTCAAGTCTTTTCTTCTTCACTGATTATCAGCGACACCCGAAATAGTGCAGTGAACTAGATGCGACATACAACAAGGGTTTTAAACACTTTAGTGACCATGTGAAATTTAGTTTTGGAATTTCTACACACAGACTGACAGTGCCTGAGCTGCAGACCGGGGTACCCTGTGCCCTCATCCCTCTCCAAGTGCCCCAGTCCAACCAGACAACTCAGATTTATCCTTTTCATAACCTTTGCACTTCGTTCCTACCTGCAGAATATTCATTTAATTTTATGACATAGTCCAGATCAACTTGTGAATCAGCTGAAGTCACTTCCTTACTCTTACTACACATTATGCTTTTTATTTTCACTAGTTTAGTTGCTTGGGTCACTTTCTATAATTATTTATTGTACTCCTTTACTGTTATTCAATGTTGTTCCTAGTTTAGATTAGCTATAAATACACCAATTTTAGTTAATCAAGATGTCATCTAGTGATTTTGTATAGATGACTCAAATATACTTGAGACACATGTTTACTGGACTTCCATACAACCGATGTATTTGAGCCTTTTTTTGGTTGTTCCCATACAATCATCCTTCGCATGCCTTTTCCCAGATAAATTATTCACTTGCATCACTAAATACATTTTTCTCATATTCATCATCAACATGAAATCCATTTTTACAAATTCTAAAAAAATTCCAAGTTAGATTATGGTAAGGGGTCTTAAAATTTTCCTTATTCATGGGAAATGATTTTGGTTATTTGTTCTCTTTTTGGAGACTCTACAAGAGGTTTTTCATAACGTAATATGAATTGTTCATTATTTCACACCAATCAAAAGCTTCGTTTCAACTTTATTGGATTAATTGCAGAGACCTGATTTGTAATGTGAATGCCTCTCATGATTGCCAACATCAAACCAAGTGTTTTGATGTGTATTTCTAATGTTAGGTCATGTTTCTAAGGCACACAAATTATTTGACAAAATTTCTCAAGAGGTGTGGTCTTATCCAGACTATAATGATTGCAAGATATGCAAAAGGTGGGTTTTGTTGAAAAGGCTTGCTAAACTTTCTAGTGATTACATTTGGTAGTTGTAAAGATAGACTCCACAACCTTTGTCAACATACTCCCATCTTGTGGCATCGCTTCCAATCTATATAAAGAGACACATTTCTCCTCATTTGATCTTCCTACAAACATAAATGTTGAATACCACAAAGAATGATAGGGCTTTCGTGCAATACAATGCAAACAAAGAATGAAATAAATGAGCATCGTTGAAACAAATGCTAAAGTGAAAATAAAAATACACAACATCACAGACGCACCAACCACATCTCAACATGCATTGGAGCCTCGACATCAGGGACATTGTGCTACTACTTTCGAGGCATCTCAAAAACGGTTTCATGAAAGAATTCATTTTCTCCTGTTCACACATACTTGCTTCATATGCAACGAATTAGACCTAGGGATTCACACGAAGACTTTCCGACGCAACTAAACTTTTTGCAAGGGCATTTCTAAAATAGATGGCCATTGCTTCTTAGCATGGGAAATCATTTAACAGGGGTGTAATCCACAATATTATCTGCATATATCACGATTTCCTTGTCTTAGACATTTCTAGATTTGTTCTATTCTTCCATACACATTTTTCATCATCCAACCTCATCGTAGGAACATTCAAATGACAACTCAACCAAAAAGATTTCATAGAACCTGCTACATGACACTACATTTCCAGAGAAACATTACATTCAATTCCCATCCAACGTTTCTTGCACCTCAAATGAAATGATTAGTTTAAAATAATTAGACAAAATAAAAATATCAAGATAATATAACTGGACTTTTAAGTTGTTACTCATTTAAATTTGTATTAAAAATATTTAGTTTAATATAATTAGACAAGAATTTTTTTTAAGATAATGTAACATGGACTTTTAAGTTGTAACTCATTTAAAATTTTATTAAAAAATTCCATTTACAAATAATAAGTGGATTTAAGATTTAATTGTTTTTCCACATAAGGGGAAAATTTTATTAGGAGAATACGTGGCTTCTTCACATTTCTTTCTCGCACCCTCAATGGAATATTCTTATAATAAATAACAAATCACTGAATTTTACGGATTATAAAAATCATTAATTTTTTTTTTTACTTGAAATGTAAAAACGACAAAAATAAATAGTAATATTAATTTATTTTGTATTTTAAGTTGAAAAAATGAAATAAAATTATTGTAATTTTTCATTTCAAATTTAATTTTTCTTTTCAAAACATTCTGAAATATGATATTTGAAGTCAACTAACTATTCATTAAATTTAATTTTATATTTAAATTCTATATTTTTTATAAAAAAACATTTATAGTTTCCAAAACAATAAAAAAATATAACTTACAAACATTTAAAAATAATAATTACCTAGTTTACTACGAATAGAATTGTTCAAATCTGTGGTTCAAACGAAATTTTATGTCTAAAACTAGAATTTAAATAAGCTGTAAAATACAACTAAAATAGGCAAAAATGGTCCAGACAACATCGAATATCGAGCTTTTAGACAGCATTTATTTTTATGTTTTCGAGGAAACAAACCAAAAAACAACTCTTTGTCGTATCTAAATCTTTAATCATGAGTTCAATATTCGAAAACAGACGTATAACAGCTCAACGGTATTCGTTCACTCTGCGAAATCTAACTGTTAACTATTTTCCATGCCAAATGTAAAACAGAAAGTGTTTAGTATGCAGAGTAGAGTCTGAATCTCCAACAATGCACATACAGAGCTCCGCTAAATTAACTTCAAAGAAAACAGCCTAAAATTAAAATGCCGGTAATAACTGATCCCAAAGAAATCCGAAACAGAGACTGTGTGAAAAGGGGTTGGAAATGGATGCCTCGATTCCAAATTAATCAATTCAAAGATGCCGCAAACCATTACTTTCCAAGTTCGCCTCCGCCACGTTTACAAGTCGTAGTCAAACAGGCGTGAAATTTCAAATTATCTCTGGCTGTCAATATATATATATATTTTTTTGAACCGCCCAACTTTTTTGGGGTGAGTGTAAATTCCAAAATTTTAATTGTTTTTTTAATAATTTCTTTTTTATATTCCCATATATTTATAAATCATACTGTTTTTGATAAAATTTCAGTCCAATTTTTATTAGCGATGGCGATAATATACTGCTTAAAAAAAAAAATAACGGCCCACAGCCTGTCAATTTCCAATTAATAATCAAAACACCGCACCATGGTCTTCTTTAATGTCGACATGCAGCATCTCGAGGCCCACTCATTTTACGCGCTTTCTCACGAGTCACGACTCACCTTTACTAATTAGATTACGATTTATCGAGCAAACCCTGCGCGCTGCGAAACATTTGAAACCCTAAAGACCCCGCTTTTCTGGTTTTCTTTGTTTCTATCCATGGCTGCTTCCACTTCTGGCACTGCTGGAAAACCAGATGCTTTTGATGGAATTGCACCATCCGCATCTACTTCTGCTGCAATGAAACAACCGCCGTATGATGTATTCATAAATCATCATGGAAACGATGTGAAATACACATTGGCCACCGATATCTATCGTGCGCTCGATGCTAGGGGACTTCGAGTTTTTTTAGATAGCGAAGAGCTGGAGCTTGGGGATTTCTTTCCTTCAGTCTTACAGCAAGCAATTGCCGGTGCTTCACTTCATATAGCTATTTTTTCTGAGCACTACGCGCAGTCCACATGGTGTTTGGCCGAACTGGCTTTAATGCTGCAAACTGGCACACCGATTATCCCTATCTTCTATAAAGTTCAGCCAGTTGATTTACGACACGTGGTTCATGGAAAAGGAATCTATATGAATGCATTTGCAGAGCATAAAAAGAAGGGTAGATACAGCTTAGAAAAACTGGAGGAGTGGAAGACGGCACTCGAGAAAGTTTCATTCTATACCGGCGACATAATTGATAAAGAGGAGTAAGTACCTGATACTCTGCCTCCCATCTTCTCATAACCCAATCTTCTCATTCATGCATTGTTAAGATTGTTCCGTTTTGGTGTTTTTATCTTTTTATTTTTAGTGGCATGCTAAGGTTGCTGAATAATAATGTTTGTTTCAATATTGGCTGTGTGGGTAGTGATGAGCAGAGGCTTGTGAAAAATGAGAAGAGGGTTGTGAAAAATGTCGTGAACCGTGTATTGAAAGACATGAAAAAGGAGCCGTTATACGTGGCAAAACATCCAGTGGGTCTCAATGAAGCCGTAGAAGAATTTGAAAGGATTGCACAACAATGTCATGGCAATGTTCAAATAGTGGGATTATGGGGCATGGGTGGTTCCGGCAAAACCACTCTTGCAAAAGAAGTATATAACAAGAAATGCTCGAGCATGCAGAGGTGTAGCTTTCTCTTTGATATTCGAGATGCTGCTGAAAAAGGCCTCTTGCACCAGAAGCAAAAAAACTTCTGGAGAACCTGAATTTCCATGTTCCATCCTTTGACCATGTGGATGAAGGCAAAGGGATTCTTGCAAGCCGCCTGACATCTGTTTCTGTGCTTATTGTTTTGGATGACGTGGATCATCCAGATCAGTTGGAGGCTCTACTGCCGGGAAAGGACAACCTTGGGGCGGCAGCTTGATAATTGTGACGACTCGCGAGCGGGAGGTCCTTCAATCTTGGGGCATCTCTGCCATTTATGAAATGAGAGCACTGAATCCGTCTCATGCCAAGCAGCTTTTTTGTTGGCATGCATTCTTACAACCCTCTCCCCGCTCCGGATTCGAGCAAATTGTTGAAAAGTTCTTAACAGCTTGCCAAGGATTACCCTTGTCTCTCAAGGTACTGGGAGGACAGCTCTATGGAAATTCTCAAATGGATTATTGGGCGGCTCAGTTGGAAAAGATATCCAGAGTACTGCCCGGCGACATCAAAGAGAGACTAAAAATAAGTTATGATGCGCTTGATGAAGAAGATCAGGAGATGTTTTTGGATACGGCTTGTTTTTTCATTGGAGAAGAGATAAGTACAGCCATGACTGTATGGGACGGATCGGGGTGGAATGGACTGCTCGGTTGGGAAAGTCTAGTGAATAAATGTCTTGTTGATGAGCCAGACAAATATAATAGGATAAGAATGCATGATCATTTACGCGATTTGGGAAGGGACATTGCCAATAAAAATCACCGTATCGTCTTTGGTCCAAACGGCAAATCATTCACATTCAGCCCACGGTAAAGTTAAAAACTTATAACTACTGTTTTTCGTTTAATAGGAAGCTTCTTTTATCTCTGCGCGCTGATAGCATATTTCATTGCCCGTCCAAGTTCTCATTTTTAATATTTTTTTGGTATTTAGGAAGAAATATGCATCCGAGGATTACAAAGCAGGCGTATGATCTCGACGGCTTTCATCCTTCTTCCCAAGGGGAAATCAGAGTTAACACAACCAAAGGTTTTCGTAACCTCAACCCTTTCATTTCTGGATTGAAAATTTTTGATGGTAGCGGACGGTTTCTTAATCAGACGGTGAGCGAAGGATCAAGAGAACTCGTCTGGCTTCGTTGTCATAAATTTGAGGAAAAGAATCTTCCCTCGTGGCTTTCATTGGAGAGTCTAAGAATCTTAGAACTTGATGACGCTCCGAATTTGGAAATATTGTGGGAAGCTGAAAAGGATGTAAGTATCTTTCAACTTACTTTACTTGGTCTAAAATACTTACAAAATATTGAGTTCACCAAATCACCAGATTTTTTTCAAATGAAAATAAACAAATTTGTTATTAGTTAAAATTAAATACGAGCAATTTAAAGTTGAAGTTGAACAAGAAGAAGTCTTAGACATAAAAAGTTTTAGTTTAATGTGCATGATTGGAGTCTTACAATTTGTTTAAGAAAATTCTTCATTTAAATCTATAAAATATACGGTATGTGAATTATTTAACAAAATATTCAGAAGTAGTTTCTAGTTATAAATTCTATGAATAAATAATTTTAAGTGCATAAATATTTGACTTAAAGATTAGGTACTTATAATCAATTTACCACATATTTCTTTATTTATCATATTTTTAAAAATGAATTTTATTTTTTCCATAATTTAAATATATCGTATAAAACATTCTTGTAAAAAAATTACTATGTTACCCAAAACAAATATTTCATTGAATTTGGTGATAAATGCAACCATTCATTCAAATTGAAGGTCCATTGTTGGGTGCTTCACCTTGTACTTTTCATGTCTTCACCATGAAAATTGTTTTGAGACAAATCTTAAGAAATCCAAAAGTTAGTCTTAGGTGGGTACATAGTTTATAGGATCGATGTTATACCTTATATTTTAAACAACTCTGACTTCACATTTACCACTAAGAATATTTATCTTTGTTCAACAATGTTTTTGCCATTCCCAACAAAAAAATAACAAAGAACTACATGTAAGAATAAAGAACAATATCTCATGTAAAACTAGCGTGTTGCACCCATTCAAAGCTAGAAGACAATGACAATGAAATAAAAATATAGGCATATATTTAACTCATATGATACTAAATGGATGTTGCATTGAACTTTTTAACAAACATATGTCTCATTGTTTAGCAAAGACAAGCTTTCAATAAGAGAATATAAAAAACATCAAAACATTTGTATAAGAAATTGAAACAAAATATTCTTCTTGTATTTTTTTATCTAAAAACTATAAAATTTCACAAGCTTTTCCCTGACTTTATTCTTAAAATAAAAATTCTCCAAAACAATATATTTATGTTAAAAATTAAGATATAGACATATTTATTGTGGACTATTCTAAACCTTTCTTTAAAAAACATATAAAAAGTCGAACTATTAACTTATAATAAAATACTTTAAGCTACAATCTTTACAAGACGTTATTTGTATCCATTCTCTTTAAATATTAATATCCCTTTTTGCATTAAGATATTCTCTTTAATATAGTTTATTTATGAATATATAATCTTATCAACTTTAGATCGAAATAAAATATACTACAAAAAACAGGCATTAAGTGTTTGATCAACACTTTTCCAACATTCTCCCACTTTTTTTTATTAAGGGTAAAGGTTTTTGATTGGGATCCTACCCATGTACAAAGAGGTCAACACCCATATATACAATGAAAGAAAAAAAGTAAAACTAGTCTAGGATAAGAGACCTGACAACAAACAATATGAAATCAACTTGAAGTCAACAAAAAGTCAACACTAAGTCAGCATCTTCACAGCTAGTTTCAGCAAGGTAGGAGAAGCAATTTTCGTGGGAAGAGATTTATTTTTGTTGAGAACTATTTTCCAACCATCCACAACCTCCTCAATAGGAAGAAAGACTTAAATAGCTTCTATCGACATATATGTACTTTTTTCAACATGAAAGTGGGGAGGAATATTTTCCTTAGCCGTATTACAAGCTATTGGGTCAACAATTTTATTTGTCTAAATTTCCTCTTGTACATTGTCCTTTTTTACTACAAGTGGAATTTTAGAAAGAGGGGTTTCTGGGACCTCATCAACCACACCCCTTCCGTGTCATTGTATGAATCCAAGTCTTCCTTAGCATCGAAGACCAAGTGTTCAGGGAGGGCATTTTTCCACCAATTGTTTCTCTCATTGTTACGCTTTTCCATCTCACATTCAAAAACAATGTGTTTTAGGGTGAAACACCTTTTGCATCTAAAGGGTAAACCTTCATAATCCAATGGTTGAGTTCCATGTTCTATTTTGCACTTTGAGGTCAATGTTTGTAGGAAGGTTCTTAAAGGTATCAAGCTCTACAAGGATTCTGGCAAAAACTATATGGGTGAAATAAGTGGTTTGAGAGTTAAAATAGAGAATATTACCTAGAACATTTCCAGTGGTGATCAGACATTCATGGTCCCAAAATTATAGAGGTGGATGGGGCAACCTAATCCACACAGGTTTACAAGGGAAAGATTATGTGATTGGGTTAAAGGAAGGAAATCAGGGTTTTATAGGAAGGTAGTGTGATTAGACAAACCCAAAGTTTACTTGTTATGGTTTATTTATCAGCTACAAAAGAAAAAGTTGCAATAAAAATTCCTTTAGCACAAAGATAGAGGTCTAACCTTCTAGCAAGGAGTGGGATCCAAAACTTTGGGATCCATTCATGAAGAAGATAGGTAAACTAGGAAGAATCCTCAATCTATAGATCAAGGCATGTTCCTCGTAGTAGTGCTCAGATTTGATAACCTCGTCCCCGAATGTGACAGAGGGGGTAATGGTGGCAGGGATGATGGGTACCATCGGATTTAGCAGAAGATTGAGCCAACCTATTCCAATGGCTACCAAAACCAACATTCTCTCACTTGAAGTTGAGCAAACTAACAATTTAATTTTGGAGCTTTAAAAATTATACCTTTGCAAAAAATTTAATGAACATATTTGAAAGTTGTTCATGACTATTTATATAATTCAATTCCACCTCTTTCTTATGACCCAAATCTCAACTAAAATGGTATTTCAAATAAAAATTTATTTGACCATATGTGATAAATTTGATTTTCGGCCCATTGATTTCTTAAAAAATAATTTTACGTTGATTTCTTTTCTCTCCAACTTCTTCTAGAACTTATTAGAGCCATAATGATTACGCAGTAACCCGTGATTGCAAAATATTTTGCTTCTATAGGAGAAAGGGAAATTGAACTTAGCTTATTTGAGCTCCATGTAACCAAAACTCGAGTTAAGGGAAAATAATTGCCAAATTTTGAATTTCAATCATCTAAAATACATCTTCAATCAAAATGATTAAAACCAAAAAGTTAAAAACTCAATATCCTCTTAATTGACTTTATATGAATATATTGAATAGCTTAGGCATATATCTCTAAACAAAGAAAATGAATAAGCAACATCTGGTCTTGTGTGAGCTGGAAACATTAATTTTACAACAATACTTAAATATAATCTAACTCATCAATGTTTTTAGTATGTTTCAGTACTACCAATTTACATAACACAAGTCCATGAGTAGTAGGAGTTGAGTCTAAATTACAATGAATCATGTTGAATTTCTTCAGCATATCTTTTGCATACTTTTTTGACAATGAAAATTTCATTATCATTTTCATGAGCCCATAGCCATTTGAAATATTGCATGATACATAAATATGTCATTTCAAATTCATTCATCATATAAATTTTTAATTCATCTTTTATCTTAGAACTATCATTCGTGAATGACAAATCATCAACATACAAACTTACAATAAGGATATCATTTCTTTTTACTTGTAATAAACAATAAGCTAAGTCTTGTTTCTCTTAAAGCCATTCCATCGATAATATTTCATCCATTTGGGAATTCCATGCTCTTGGTGTTTGTTTGAGGCCATACAAATCCTTTTTTAACTTGTAGACTTGGTGCTATTTACCTTGTACTTCAAAATTTTGTTTCTGTTGTACATAGACTACCTCTTCTAAGTACCCATTCAAAATGGTAATTTTTACATCAATGTGTTTTATGCTCCATTTCTTTGGAACTGCCAGGGATATCATTGATCTAATGGTCACTTGTCTTGCCACCATTGCAAATGTCTCATTATAATCTATGTCATATTTTTGTGTGAATCATTTTACAACATGATGTGCCTTATCTCTTTTAGCACTACGATCACTATTGTAATTACTCTTGTAATCCCATTTAGTACTAATACATTTCTTGTCATGTGGAAGTTTTGTAAGCCCCTAGTATTATTCTCATGAATGGAAATCATTTGTTCCTACATCAATTGTACCTAAATATCATTGAAACATCCATATTCAAAAAATGACATTTCAAAGTCATCTTGTGAAAATAAAACAAAATTTACTATTTCACCTCTTAGATCTTTTAAATTTGCTTAATGTGTTTGACTTATTTTAGCTTGGTTACTCCCCTTATATACTTCACTTTGGGAGTTATTATCTTCCTTGAAGAATTTGGACTTGATGTTGGTCTTGTGCTTGGAATTAAAGAACTAGATGAGGGGTTTCTTGGTGGATTTATAGTGCTTGGAATTGAAATACTAGCAAAATTCTCATTAGCAATATCATAATAAATACAACCATTAGAAACTGATTTGTACTCCTCACCATGGTATTTTTATCACCAAAAACTCTCCCTTCAAAGAAACAACTATATCTCTCGACACAAAAATTCTAAAATTGAGGGGATTATAAAGTTTATAAGCTATATTTTTTTATTGTACCCAACAAATGTATAATACTCACTCTTTGGATCTCTTTTTTTCTATTTATCAGATACATGAACATGGGATAAATAATTATGAACTTTGAAATGTTTGACATTAGGCTTCTTTTCATACCATACTTCATAAAGAATCATCTCATCAAGTGCACTAGTGGGACTTCAATTTGAGAATGTATGCTAATGTAGCAACTACATAAGTGCCAAAATGTTATCTAATGCCTTTGTTTATAACATCTTCCATGCCATTTTAACCATTGTAAAATCCTTCCTTTATGGTACATCATTTTTTGAGGAGTATAAGAAGTTGTGACATGTCTTTTGATATTATTCATATGAAAATAATTATAAAATATTCTGAAAAAAATTCACCTCCACTATTATTCCTTAAGCACTTTATTCTACAACCACTCTCATTCTCTACGAGGTCCTTCAACCTCTTGAATATATCAAATGTTTCATATTTCTGTTTCAAAATGAAAGCCAACACTTTTGTGAGTAATCATTAATAAATGTAATGAAATATGATGACTTACCCAAACATTTTACTTTCACAGAACAAAAAATATCATAGTTAATGGATTGAAATGAATAAGGAGACCTCCTCTACTCTCTTTTTTGAGATTTTTATGTTACATTTTTTCCTTGAGCACATTCGTAAGAAACCTTCTTGTACTCTATGACTCTTGGGAAAATATGATATAGTTCTTGTTGTGTTAGTGACTTGAAACTTTGAAATTTCAAGTGTCCATACTTGAGATGTGACAACTAAATCTAATCTTCAACCCTTGTATTAGCAATACTATTGTTATGTTCTCCAAAATTTAATGGAAACAACCTATTCTTGGTCATTGAAATGACTGTTAAAACTCTATTTCCCTATGTTTTTTCTCAAATCATACATTTCTTATCATCAACCATAAATTTATATTTATTTTTCATATATCTATTCAACACTCAACAAATTATGTTTTAAATTTGAAGTATATTAATTATAATTTAATACACTTCTTACATTATTTATTATTCACCTCCATAGTTACTTATAATACAACCTTTAAATATTTGTCATCACCAATTTTGATCTTAGTTTTAAAATTTTATTCATTGTAGAAAATATCTCAAGACTCCTTAACAGTAATTTGAAAAGTATCGATCTGTTAGAACAACCTCAAAATATAGGTGCTTAGGTTAGAATTAGGTGCTCATTACTATATGTTTATTATGTGTGTAAATAATATGTGAGAGAATAATAAACAATGTAAGTAGTTGTTATGCTACTCAAAAAACATTAAAATGAAAATAGGAATTAGGGTTAGACATTATAGGAGATAGTTGGGTTATGAAATATTTATGGAGTTTTGAGAAATGATTTGACTCCCTAGTTGTAGGATATCATCTCTCTATATAATGTATTGTCTCTTATTGAAATAACATGTTGATGGAATATAATTAAGCCTTGGATCATTCCATATATGAGGTAAAACTCACATTTGGTATCAAAATAGATTTCAAAAGAGGATTCTTTGATATTCACTCCACCCATGTTTCATTTTGTGAAGTAAACTAAGGCAACCAGTGATCGATACCATAGACCTCAATGACCCCATTACCTTTATCCATGACCACCAATTTATTGTTTATATCAAAACGTTCATATAATGGATGTGGTGTAGGCCACACAAGATCCATTATTTCTCTATTTACTCTTCTACTACCGTCAATGGTAATAGTAGTATAGACCACGTGTGAACCTAGTGGCATTCATCATTAACTTACATCACCTACCTTTTTCTATTTTTCTCTCACACTATTTACAAATTTCAATCTGTTTATATCAGGTGTATTTAACCTAGTTATGTGTTTAGTGTGTTTGTGTAAGCACTTGTGTGGGTCATTTTTTCTTGCATCATTTAAAACTAAAGCAGGCCTCACATTTGAGTTGTCCAAAAATGATAGGAATTTCTATAACCAAGATTTATTTTCATTGTAGTCAAATGTGATCTTCTTGGGTGGTTTACAAATTTTCACGAGGATATAGAAGAACAATGACAAAAAATTTATTTTCAAAGTGCAACCAAAATCTCTTTTATGTCTAACTCCTCATCTATAGGTTTTCAAATAAGGGTTTTAATAAATTGTTTTGAAGAGTTTTTTTTTTAAGATTTTGTTCTCAGATCTTTGCATTTGAGTGAGACCATCCATATTGTTCATGACCATAGGGTGGATCTCCTTGAGCCTCTCTGCAAATGTGTCCTTTATTACTTTTATCAGCTTTCTCCTTTCTGCGATCTTTTCCAAAAATTGCTCACGCTCGGATTTGTTTGTTTCATCGCGGATTGAATCTTCTTCAACTATACTTCTTCATATGTAGTGAGCGCACTAAATATAGGATCAAAATCTTGAAAGTTAACAAGAGGTTATTATTCTTTCTTCGCAGCCTCTTTGACTTCCCCAACCAGTGCCTCATATCCTACAACTTTTCTCCCATTTTCTCTTTATTCTCCTTCTTTATTCTGACCAATTCTTATGTTCATAGCCCTGGTCCGCTCTCCACATTGCGTAGCAACATATAAATATATGTTCAAAATAGTCTTATCTCCATGGCATACTTTCTATTGTCCTACTCTATCAATTCTATGCACGCACGCGTAATAGTAGTTATTATATCAGCTTTTTTTATACGCATCAACTGTTCTCTTCCTCTTAGCAATGAGATCCTCACGAGCCTTTTGATTTTATTGTCCTTCTCCTTTGTATCCCTTTTTATGTTTCTCAAGTCATCCCCTTTTACAATATTCCTTCTTCCCATTTCAGTGGCCATTTTGTTAAACGCATTGCTGGCTTGCTCATCTGATAGCTTGGTGGGGTCAATAACAGAGAATATATTTATCGGATCCTTCTTCGTATTCAAATTTGAGTATGATTTTGTACTTACCTTAAATCCAGGTTATTTTATATGCATATGCATATTCCATGAGAGCATCTTCTTTTTATGTGAAAGTGATTCATCCTTATCTATCATCTCCCATGCAAGTAGGTCTTTCTATGGAACTAAACTCTAGAATATGGCCTTCAACACTTTTAAGAGGTTATTGATATACAATATTGAGGGTGCTCCGTGGGCGTCACCTTCGTTCCTTCACTTTTAAGTGTGGCTTCTTTGGTGCTTCTTGCTCAATGTTGATCTTCTCATGGACCGCTTCTCCACTCGCACCTTGATCCTTGCACTTTTCTTCAATCCTTGGTTCTTTTCCCTGTGTGCATCCCATGTATCCTCTTCATGTTATCCTTCTTTTTCATCATCACGAGAACCCTTATCATGTCCATACTATTCATTATTCACTGGTGCTTATTCTTCATATAGTGGCTCCTTTATGCACAATGTCTCTTCTTTATGAAGTTTTTATTTTAAGTCCTCTTTTTATTCCTCCACATCATACACTACTCGAGGCTTCCTCTTTACTAGAATTGGCTTTGCATTCATCGGACTTAAATTTTCTCTTCCGAACTTGTCTTGGGTTCCCCTGCTGTTTGAAGACTCTCGTTGCATGTGCGAGGTTCTTGCATCATGTCACTCTTTTCTCGCCTTCTTTCTTTAATTGTGGTCTAACCGACCCTTAGTTAAATATTACTCCTCCTCCTCCTCTTCTGGAGTGTCCTCGCACTTGCGCTTGGAAACTCCTACCATTTGTTTCTTCCTTGGGGCTCCATAGATTAAGTTTGTGCACACTAACATATTTCCCCACTTTGACCTTCACTTGAGGTAGATGTATACCTATAAGCATTCTTACCGACTACCACAGTCGTGGGACTCATGACTTTTTTATTTTTCTCCACAATTTCCACATATGATGCCCTTGAGGGATATGCATATGTCCAGCACAGAGTGTGGTATTCCGTATCTACTTTTTCTTCATTGAATACTAAATTTTGCACATCTTTTATGTGATTCATGGAAGCGTAAAAGTAATTTATTATGAATGCAAATGGTAGTTTACACCATGGCCCCATCTCCTCATTACTAAGATAAAGAATCCAAGCCAAAATTTTGTACTACTGCGAACTCTGCTTTTTCATCCAAGAGTTATAACAACTCCTCGAACATGTCATTCATTCTCAAAGGTGTTTCCCAATCTCATGTACAATTGTTTTAAGAGCACCTTATAATGCCTATGATTTTTACATCATAAGTAAACTATGCAAATTGTTGCTACTTTGGGACTTGTTTTTCGATCGGTAAACCCACATCTTGTCTTTTGGGCCATCAGGTACCTCGATTTCCCAAAACACAATTAAAAGGAGAATGGAATCCCAATTTATCTTCTTACCTTTGGCTACTTGATTATTTGTCTCCTCTATAATGCTTTCCTTTATGAACAAAGTAATTCTATATTTCATCTTTTGTGCCATCTTATGTGGGTAAGTGAACATAGATGGGAGAAAAAAAAATGGCCAATTTTTTAATTTGAAGAGAAATGCGAGTGTGTTTTATAAAGCATAATCACGTTATGAATTACTAGGAATGGTAATTACCAAGCCAAAAACATGTGTGCACGTGCTACATCATGATATAACACTATAACTCACTTCGTTCTTGTTTATAATGTTGTATATGTGTTATTGGGATGAATATATTTAATAAATATAAGAAATTAGGGTCATTCTACACCTTATGGAAGTAGTCTCACAACTCTAACAGTCATGGTTTATAATATAGTTCTTCATATTCAAATTTGGTCAATACATAGGAATTTTTCAGATTTTAGCATTTAGCCTAACTATTTTAGGGTTTAAATTATACAATTGATGTCTATTTTGGGAAAGAATATAGTCATTTTTAGGTTATATGGGGCCTTCTTGATTGGTTATTGAAATTCTTAGGAGTGTTAGATGTGTCAAAATTATAATTTGCAAACCTCACAACTCCTAAAGATTGCAACAATTGATCGAGTATATGGTCTCATGCAATTCCCTATAACACATGATAAATCAAAACACATGTAAGTTTTTATCGATTCAAATAATCAAGGGAATGATCATCATGAGGTCTGTGAAATGTTTGAAGCATCATGAGGATAATGGGTTCAATCAGGAAAATCACGAGGTCTGTGAAGGATCCTGAAACATCAAAAGCTTCATTGAGATTTAAATCATGAAAGGAGCGGTGATCAGGTATATGATAAGAGAAATTGACCATGAGTGATGGTGGCAATCATCTAAGGCTCACAAAAAATGATTATTTTATGAGAATGTTTCTAAACACTTAATCAATTCTTAGTAATGAACTCACATCTTGTTAAGTCAGGGAGGTGGAATTTGTAGTGTTCTAGTACAATGTGGAGGTCAAGAACATGGAATTCATTCTCGACATTCCTCTAAGTTTCATTCAGGTATCAATCCTTCTATAAGGACGAGGAAAACTATCTCCATGAGGAAAAATTGAGAAAGAGGGTGTCCAAACATCATAAGCATGTTTCCACTCAGGTGACATCTTGGGCATGGAGGCAAATTGTGAGATTAAGAAGAGATCATCATGTTCAAAGGTGAATTAAGAGGCTCATGGAGTGAATTAATGATCATAATATCGTGACTCAACCATTGTGTCCAAATATCTTTGAAAAACAAATAAAATGAGCTAGTCAACCTATTGAGGCATCCAAGACCATCATGTGTGAAGGATCAAGAAGTCACCTATTCTCATGAGAGGGATATGAGAAAGAAGTTTATGAGAATCCTAAATATGATTCCATTTAAGGATGATTTTGAATCCTGAAAGGGTAATATGATGATATACATATGGAGATGTTGTCATGTGAATTGAATAACCCTAAAAATGCAAAACTTAAACCATGAAAACTAAGCCATAATGTGAAATCTTGCTCCCAAATCTTCTTGAATCCCTCTCTGGGAAAACCTGCCTCCTATGTCATGATCACCTTGTCCTTGAAGGTAGTCCTAACACATTGGGTTAACATGTATAAGTTTGTAAAAAGGTTTAACAAGGTCCATTATTCCATTTATTAAAGTGCAAAAAAATACTAATTCTTCGGCAAGCCTAAAGAGGCCAATTTTGGCCATTTCAGATCATGTGTGCATCTACTATGGGAGGGTTATGAAAATATATTAAGTATAAAAATGTGGTATTTGAAATACTTGAAGGTGTTGGAAGAAGTTTAGGAATGTTTAGGAAAGGTTTGATCATTTAGGGATAGTTTGTTCAACAACAAGTTTTCAGGTGCACGAAATGAGTAGTCAAATTATGAACCTTGACTTCTCTAGCTGATTCTGGGAGCTCCATAAGGAGTCAGGAGGAAAAAAAGTAGGAACCATAAATATTTAATAATCCTTTACATCGTGGGAGCATCCATTTTTATCCAAGGCCATCAAAGATGATGTTATCAATCATCTCATACTATCAAGCAATGCATACCTCCAAAGAGTGAACATTCGAAACACTTCATTAGTGTGTGGTAATGAGCTCAATACATTGTAGAGGTCAGGAACATGTGATTCACCTTCAAGTTCTAATTCCACTTGGATAAAATTGATCAAATGTGTGTTCTTCACAATGGTATCAGAGTCTTCTCCGCAATGGTGTGAATCAAGAAGACTCCTAAGTTTTATAACCCAATTCTAGGTAGATTTATTTTATAAGAATCCTTATCAGCGAGATATTAATATTTTCTTGTTGAAACCAAAAAATAGGGTTTTAGATAACCTCATAGGGAGTAAATTCATATTTCTTATCATAAAATTCTTGACTCATTTACCTATTAAATAAGCTTTAGGAGGATTAATTTCAAGTTTCTTCTTTTAGAAGCCATATCCGTGGATGCCTGATATTCTCCCAACATTAAGCTTTAGGTGAGAAAAATCATGAGAATTAATAAAACAAAGTCAAGGTTGGAAGTAAAGGCTAGATGTCATGAATTACCACTATATATTTGTAATGAAATTACTTAGATTTGAATATCAATAGAAATAGAACACTATAAACACCAAAATGAAGAAACATTATCACAATATGCAAGTATAAGTTATAGGACTAAGGTTGTAGAAAATATTCAATCCCTTTCCTCTTGATAGACATCAATAAGTGCATCCTTCCAATAACTATGCATCCTTCCTCTGAACATCCTACCTTCATTTCAACCTCCATTCTATCTCAGAGGAAATTCCTAACAAGGTTTTAAAATTTTGTTTACTATGCAAGGATGATTACACAAGGTGATAAATTAATTTAGTAAGATTAAGTGAAATATAACTTCCTCTCTCAATGCCTAAAAAGGCTATTTTGCAGCTTAGAAACACACTTTGGGAATGTTCAGGGAAATTCTAAAGCACTTGAGGGTGATTTTCGAGAGAATTGGTGTCTGAAGTAACTTAGGAAACTTTAGGAAAGAAAATATCATTCAAGATCCATCTATTCAACAACATGTATTTAGGTTGTAAGGAACGAGAGATTCAACGGTGAATTTTTTTTATGAAATATTTTGGGAGTTTCCCCTGAATGAGTTAAGAGGTAAAAAATGCATCAAAATGTGTTATAGATAGTCACTTGGACAATGGGTGTAATTAGGAGAATCATGCGGTATGTAAAGGATCTAAAACAACAAGAACCTAATTGAAATTCAATTTATCAAGGGAATAATCATCATGAGCATGATGAGAAAGGATCACTATGAGTGGTGATGATAGTCATCTCGAGATCGAAAATGGTGCATATCTCTTGATATTTTTTCTAAACACTTAATCAATAATTAGCGATGTGCTCACATCTTGCAATTCAGGAAGAGGATTTATAGTGCTTCAATGAAGTTGGAGTTCAAAAATATGGAGCTCACCCTCAAATATTCCTTCAAGTCTCATTCAGGGATCAATCCTTCCATATAGAGGAGGAAACCTATTTCTACGAGGAACAATCGAGTGAAGATGTGTTCAGATACTATAAGATTTTTCCACTTACGTGATATCTTGGCCAGGGTGATTAAGCTAAATATGGAAATATATGCCTAATCTGAATGCTATTACAGTAATGAATGAATAATAACTAAGTACAATAATAAATACCCAAACAACTAAGCAATAAATAATAAAACCCTAATTGCAAAGAGAGGGTAAAAATCATTAGTTGATTCGTCAGTAAATTCTGGATGAGACAAAAGATTTGACCAGCTAAGAATGGAGGAATAAGCATCACACATAAGCCCTGATAAATTATGATTTGGAGGATCAAGTTGGAATGGGGCACCTGGAGAGGGACAGGGGCACCCATGGGTGCCAAAACCTATTCATGGGTGCTTGGGTATGTGTAAATGATTAGAAAACCTACTCCAAGGTATTATAAGGTATTCAACTTTAGTTTCCTTTGGTCACTCTGAGGTCGCACTAAGATCACTAAGGCCAATACAAACCTGTAATGAAATATGCACCTCCAAAACCCTCAAATAGACATCAAATCCCAAAAAAGAAAGATGTAGAAGGAGTGGTTGGATTTTTTAGTTATCATAATGGTGAACTTACAATCGAGTGTTACAAAGACATCTCGGACTCCAATGTAGTTCTGTGTGTGTGAAAATTTTTTCCCTAGGTTACTCTTATGCATGTCACACCTAGATAATGAGAAAGTAGCTAGATGTAGAATGTAATAAATGTGTGCATGGATTAGAATGAAATTCCCTCCTAAAAAGTTTGATGCAGAAAACCAACCCTTATGTCCCTTACGATGGAGCAAGATGGATGCAATCGAGCTCTTAGATGCCTTGATGAATGTAACCTTACGTGGTGATAACTAATGCTTAGTGCTTGGTCCTTTATTATGATCACATAAATTTATATTTATATGATTTCTTTGCTTGAAATTCATAATTAACCCTAAAAAGGTGAACTACCAAAAATATAAGATGCTCAAACGACTATAAAAGACCCAAAAAATGTGAGTAAAGTACAAAGAGGACAAGGGAACCTAGAGGGACAAGGGCACTGACGCCGACATCCTAGTTGAGCGGTGTCCAAGGTGACAAATGCAAAAAGAATAAATATAGACCGAGAAAGTAAGGGTGTAAGACTTAAAGTAACAATAGAAAGTAACGAAAGGTGGCCAAAGACATGGGTTAATTACTACTTTTCTTACTTAAGAATCATATGAATAGTAGTATGAAACCGAGACTAGATAATTACTCAAAGTGCATGATTTAGTGTCTACATAGGGAAGTGAATTGTGAATTGAGGATCATCATCTATCAATCTTCCATCATGTTCAAACCTCTTCAAGGAAAAATCCAGTATGAGTTATTCAAGCTACATAGGCATTTAGGACCATCATGTGTGAAGGATCAAGACACCATTTATCTCCATGAGATGCATACGAGCAAAGATGTGTATGTGTATCCTAAGTTGATTCCACCTGAGGAGAATTCTTGAACCAGGAGGGGTAAGAGGATGATATTCATATAGAGCACCATATATGTAAGAATGAGAATATGAGTTTCACTTGATGTCACTTAGTTGGTAGTGTTCTTAAACACGTATTTGAACCTTGTCATGTGATCACACTTCAAAGGAGGAAGGACATTTCAACAACCTCATTTCACTCCAACATGTGGCCACATTATAATAATCTCATTCAGTGAAAAATCCTTCCATATACATCGTGAATACATATTTCAGTAAGTGATAGATAATCATAAAATGGTTTGAGCATCATGGATTTTATTTTTGATCACTAAGTTTCATTATGGAGGCCTAGAAAGTTAAAAGAGTGATCCTCTCTCTTGCCTTATAATTAGAAGAGAGCATCCTATTCCCATCATAATAAAGATCTCATAAAAGTGTTTCTAAACACTTAAGTCATCACCTGATGTTTTCGAAACATGATTTCAACTCATGGTAACTCAATGTTTTACCTCTTTTCATGTTATGAGTTTCGTCCCTCAAAAACACAAACCGGGGTGTTAGGAAGGTGTTTTAAGCTCACCAAATTTGGCGCCATCTTCATGATATCCTCACCCATGGTAAATAATATTCTATTTATGATAGTATCCATTCCGATAGGTAATTATCAACATTTAAAAATATTCACCTATCATTATGTGGTGACCATCTCTCTAGAGCTTTCCAATTTAGGGCCATTTTGTTGAGAACCGAAAGGGGAAGCTACACTGCTTTTTGAAATTCTTCATGAAATATTCAAGTATTAGAGAAAATGGATGATACAAAATTTATTAGATTCAAATATCTTTCTAGTGCCTATTTTTTTCCTCCTAATTCCTTACGAAGCTCCCGAAATCATCCGAGAAGTCATATTTCACCATTAGAGTGTTTGTTCCCTACACTTAGAAAACCCATTGTTGAGCATATTGTCCTTGAATGATAAACAATTTCCTAAATATTTCTAAATTTCCTTAACACTTCAAATATTCCCCAACATCACCTTCGTATGCTTATTATATTTCTTTAAGTCTCCCAGAGGGTGTTTGATTAGCTCATAATGGCTTTTTTAGGCCTCTAGAGGAAGTTATCTTCCATCAAGTCACATTAAAATCATCAATCATCGTATTCAATCATCCATGCATATTGAAAAAACATAAAAACCTTGTTAATAATTTATTTTGAGTGAGATTGAGAGTGGTAATTAGGAAGGGTGGCTAGGTGAAGGATTCACCAATGACCAGGAAGTAAAATATTCAAACGTGGGCTTAGTTTTCATGCTCAAAGTTTCATTTTTTCATACCATACATTTTATATGACAACACCCTCTTACCAATTTCACCAAATTCCTTTTTTACAATGCATGAAATTATTTCATTGGTGTCTTGTCGATATATGAAATTATTTCAAGGGTTTCTTAGAAATAAGACCAAAGGATTTATGAAAAGCATTCCTCTTAATGTTGATGTAGATTTGATTACTTATGAAGTATGTGGCACTTAAATCAACCTTCCTACTCCTACACTAGGGTGAGAATATAACTAATTTTCTTAGCATAAATCTCGATGAAAGTCCCAAGTTTCTTTCTCCATAGAAAGTAAATGAATGTCTGGAAGATTTTGCAAATTTTCACGTACTCCAGGGTTCACTTTAAGAGACCTCTGGGAAATCGAAGGTGGAAAATCCTTGGTGAATATCCCCGTAACCACTTTCACGATTTTTTTTCAGGGGTTTATGTGCAAAATTTTCACTTGAAAGAATCTTTTATTTTCAATACATGCGACAAAAAGGTTGTTGACGTGTGACAAAGCAAGTTTATCATTACGCGACAACAACCTTGTTGTCGGGTGACAATAAGGTCGCTTATCATGCGACAATAAGGTTTCTTCCGACAACATCCTTTCACGACGCTGCGTGACAACAAGATTTTGTCACGTGATTAAAACCTTGTTGTAATGCGATAATGACCTTATTGTTTCCTAACAACAAGGTTTCTTTCACACGATAGTAAACTTGTTGTTGCATGACAACAACCTCACAGCTACACGACAACAAACTTAATATCACATGATTATAAAATTAAAATATCCCATAGTGCATCTGCAACATCTTGTCATGTATCAACAACATAGGAGGATTGCACGCATGTCAACCACCTCATGTCATGCATCAACAACATCCTCCCAGTGTGTCAACAACCTCCTCATGTGTCAATAACTCCCGTCATGTCTTACAATAACCCGTCTTACAAATTCATGATATCGTATATGGCATTTACCTCAATTTAAGCTAGTAGTAAGTTACTAGTATACTACCCGATGAATTACCTAGGTTTATATAGGATTATTTTTCAATGGTAAGTTTCCGATCCCTAAAAAAATTATACTTGAAATTTTAAGCTAACAAGACATCGAACAAATGTAATTTTGCCAAATTACGAATATTTTCCACTAAACAAATCCCTAACCTAATCTTTACCCCAACTTTTGTGAAGTGTTATAAATATATCAATGTGATGCACTCTTTCACTTTATAAACTTCAAGGTATGTCTTATTCTTCAATTAAACAAATGAAGATATTATCGGGTCTTTAGATATATGATCTTCTTTCCCACACCTTACTATATTGTTAATCTATATTATAAGGATCAAAGAATTATATACATGCCAAGATGGGAACCAAGGTCACTCCCTTGCATTTTTTATTGTGATGATTTCTCGAGTGGTCCTCTTAAATATGCATGCCCTAAGCCTGTAAAGTAAGTACTCTTAGATAGTATGATTTTACTAATATTCTAAGATGAAATTAGGATTCAAATCCGTGCTCATAGGAAAATTCATGAGAACATACTTTCGATAAATTTTCGTTATCTCTGGGAGTTGTGAGGTTTGCAAATTCTGTTTTGACACATCTAACACTCTTACAAATGTTAGTAAACAATAAAAAAACCCCAAAACTAATGACTATATTATTTCCCAAAATAGACATTGATTGTAGAATTTAAACCCTAAAATATTTAGGCTGAATGTGAAATCCTAAAAAATACTTGTGTAATGACCAGATTAGAATATGAAAAACTATCTTCTAAACCATGACGGATGGAGTTGTGATACTAGTTCTATAAGGTGCAAAGTGACCATAATTTCTTATATTTACTAAAATAAATTTGAAGTATAAAAATACTAAAGTATAAATATTAATAAATACATCCCTCCTAAAAGCACATATACAATATTACAAACAAGAACACACTCGCATTATAGTTTGATTTCATTATAATGCACTCACACTATAACACGAGTGAATTTCATCTTCTTTGGGTTTGAAATTCCCAATCCATAGGCTTGGATTTTCTTGATATTTAAACCTAAGGTTTGGACTATGTAATCCGTGAATAAATCCGTGTTTGACAAAAAAACATCAAAATCTCACTTCTACACCATGATATCTCATGTGTTATAACATAATATTAAAAAAATTATATTATGATGTCAAGCTTGGTTTACCTTGGTGACGATATATTAAAATCCAACTAGCTTTAAGGATTTCATTCATAATTTCTTTTGCTAGTGCTTTCTTTTCTTGCCAAAACCTATGCATACGCTTTAGTGTATCATTTATTTATTTTTCTTCAAAATTTCAAAAAAAGTTGTTTTTTCTAAACTCCATTCTACGTGCATTAAAAAAATGACTATTTTTCTCAAAGTTTCGGGGTGTACACACAAATATTTAATTTTCAGGATGCGTGCACTTTGAAAATTAGTAAAAATTATGTATTCTTACAAAAATTATGAAAAATTAGTGGGACCTCGTATATGGTATTAGCTAACTTTATACTAAAGGGATTTGAAAAATAATTTATAGAACTCAAAAATGGGGCGGGGAGGGGGTGGTTCTTATCTTTTTGACACCGACCCTCTTAATCTCCACCATTTAAAAATAAATCATAGTTTAGAAACTAGATTCCAAGATATACGATACTTATTCTTATCACTTTGTCAAATTTTGAGCATATGCATGCCAAATTATTAGATGAAGTTTAGGTTTCATTGATTTCAAGAAAAATGTGTCCACTTTTGACCCCCTTTTGGTCCCCCATTTCCATGCACTTACCCATGTGCGACATGTAGAAATATCTTATTTACCTTTTTCCAATGCTTGGAGACTACCAACTTGTAACTGATAAGGTGCGCGACAACTCTAGTACCTAGATCAATTAGACTCACAATATTGAATGCGTGAGTTCCTTTATGGTAACTGAAATTTGTGGCTGATGACTTCTACTACATCATCATCATTTGAGTCTAGTACTATCTCTCATCCAATTTCACACAACCATGTAAATATCCCAATCAAATACGCAGTTAAGCGCATTCTCCTACGTGCGAAATATAAGTAATCTTCATGCACTCTTGACATGAGCCACTAATAAAAGCACACAAGATTCCCAACGTATGAAAACTCATATAGTTGGAAGGCTCTTGCGCTCTCCAAATCCTTTCGAAATGTTTCATTAAAAAATTGTCCTTCTATCGTTCTTTGCTCCATTTCCTTTAGAACATCATTCCTGATAGTTTTTTCATGGGATTGAGTCCTATCATTATAATCGTTGATCTCACACTTGATCAATTATGAATCCCATGGTTTCCCTACTATGACTTTGGGTAGGTATTACATCTCTAAATACCATTCTTCGGGTGCTTATTCCATAGTCTTCTTGTTCTTATCCTTTGGTGACTTATCGGGTTCCATTGTTCTATTATCGTGCGCTTAATTCCAAAATTCCAATCTTTATGATCAATCCTCTCACTTGGTTGCTTTATCTATTTCAACCCCATGCCCTAGTTATGTGTGAATAACTTCTTTCCCTATATCTATAAACCTTAGCTCCGCATCTTCACCTTTGAACCCTAGTTTTTGTTGCTTCAACACCTACTAGTCTCCTAGCTTCCACTTCACTAAAGAGGTCTCTAAACCCAAGGTCGTGTGCACTTTACTCCCGATTCACACTTCGCTCAAAACTTATCTAGTTGCTTTTCACGCTTTTCACTTCACTCTTTATTGCAATTAAGCTTTCTTTCACACAAGTTCTCCAAATAGAAAAGTGAGAATGACTTTGCTCGTACTCTCAATATAGACTTCCCAATTTTATCCGCATTAATTTCTCCTCACATACCACCAATTTTTTTAATTTTAAAGTGCTTTTTACTTTCTCTATCTTCCTTTCTTCTATGCATGACAGTTCAGAACCTTCAAGTGCACTACTACTTCCCCAGCCTACAAACACTCTTGCATGCATATTTTAGATCTGCACAAATTCTTTTCTGTGCCACCTTGAAAAGTAGTGTACCTTTTCTCTACCTTCCGTGTTACACTACACGAGTTTTCATTCTTGTGGTTTTCTTCTAAGAAATGCCTCAATTTCAAATTCATTCACACTTTCCATCTATAATCACCTTTGATCCAGCCTCCCAAGGGCACATTCCAACATCCCTTCAAAAATTTCTTAAACGCACTTGTACCTTTCTTCTCACGCATCAATACACTCTTCCTTCTCGCACCATGTTCACACTCCTTTGCCTATGTCTTCATTATACTCATACCAAGTATGTGTTGCACTCTTACATCTGCTTAACCCCACACTAAAAATATGCATGGTCCTCTCGCGCATCGTAAGATAGAATATAGTAATCAACTCGTTGATAAAAATGCGCTTATTACAAAAAAACAAAGAAAACAAAATAGAAGGGAAATTTAATCTAAGTGGCTATACTGCCCTATTAAAAACACCAAAAGAATCTTATTTATAATAGGATTCAACCTACTCCCATCAAGTAACCGAGACAACATCTTTCCATCTAATGCTTATAATTTACAAGCTCTAGATCATAAGATCCTTGTTACTATGAATTGTCCCAACCAATGCACTTTAAACTTTCTAGTGTGATGTGCAAACTTTGAGACATACAGGACCACCATCTTCCCCACTGTGAATGATGTATTTTTGATATGCCTATCATGCCAAGAATTTTTAGAATTCACTTTATTAAGGATCCACCTTGAAATCACGTGCCTCTCATCTAATTGCATCGCTTTATCAATGCGCTCATCAATTTTTCTCATCATCTAATCCTCCTACGCATGCAATACACAAAGAGAGTAACATGAACTTGACTGGGAGAACTGTCTCTATGCTAAACACCAACTGAAAGGGTCAAGAATTATTTAACCATTTGTAAGTAGTTCTATATGCTCATAACACAGTTGAGACTCTGTCATCCCAATCCTTCCTACCTACAACACATATCATTGTCAATGTTTAGCCCAAGATCTTATTGAAAGCCTTTGTAGTACCATTTTATTGTGAGTGATAGGTGGTAGTATTTTCATGTACTATCATGAACTCAACCAATAATATTCTGATTGTTGCATTTAAAAGTGAGTTCCCCTATCACTAGTAAGGATCAATGGACAACCATACCTACTTATGATGTTCTCGACATAGACATGTATGTGATGTTGTTGTATTGTAATATTTTGTTGGGCACAACCTCTACCTAATTTGTCAACTAATTTGTGCATGTGATCATATAACGCACCCCTTTCCTATGTGCATCTAGTGCAATTGGTCCAAAAAAATCAATTTCCCACTTCTCAAAAGGTTTCACACTTATTATAGGTCAAAATGGCATTTTATCTTGGTGCCATGGTTTACCTATCCTCTAGAATGATCACATGTTTTGACAAAATCCTTAGTATCCTTATAAAGTGCCTCCCACCATAAGATTTCTAGTAAGATCTTGAACGTCATTTCTTTACTGTATTGTGGCGTCCTGTAATCCCACCATGTGTTTATTCCATAATGGCTTTGCTCTCATGCTCAAGATACACATATGTGTAATACTTCATCTCGAACCATCTTGTATAAGTCACCCCCAATCAACTGGTAAGGCACTTTGAGCAAATATCAAGTTGCTTCTTCTTTAGTTTCTTCATACCTTCAGACCCAACTCTATTGCACAATAATAATATAATTTCTTCTAACTCATTTGGCACGTGGTTTATTCTAAACAAATGAGCATCAAGCATAGTGTCCTCTATGATCTCGCACGTTCTACCAAATTTGATCCTTGATAAGTGATCTAGTCCCAAATTGCTTTTTCCTAGCTTCACTTTGTCACTTAGAGGTCAAATTCTTGAAATAGAAGTATCCAATGAAAAATGCACACTTATAAAAATAGATTATTAACCTAGTACTTCAATGTCATGTGATCATTGTAAAAGATGAAAGGGGTGGCAAATAAGAAATGTTTAAACTTGTGCAACACGTAAACCATGGACAATAATTCACGCTTTGTAGTTGTGTAGTTATTTTTAGTGGGTGTCAAATTTCTACATACGTAAATAGATACGATGATCAACATTTCCCTGCCAAGTTTAGAAAAGTACCGCACCAATGGTTGTGCTAGAGGAATCTACATAGACATGGAATGATATAATCCAAGAAGGGAAACATAGAATAGGTGTAGTAGTAAGTATTTCCTTCAATGTTTCAAATGTGAGTTATTGCACATCACCCCAATGAAATATTCCTTTAGAATTAAATAGCTCTTCCAAGGTTGAAATGATCTTGGCATACCCTTTGTTAAATTTCCTATAATATCCCATATGTCCCAAGAATCTGACACGTTTTCTTTGATTGGTGGGTTCATCCAACCCAAAAATAGCTACAATCTTGGCTAGATCCACCAACAATCCTTCCTTACAAATGATATTCCTCAGATAGGTACCAATAGGAGTTACAAAAACGCACTTCTTGATATTCAAGAAGATGCTAACCTGCCTACATCTTTCAAACATCAATCTCAAGAAATCACAAAAAAATTCACTAGCCCACAAACGGTCTAATAATCCATGTATACCTGTAAAAACATGGGAATGAAATCTTGAAATGCTTGAACCACTATGCACGATAATAATATCGGATCATTCTTTAGGCCAAATGACATAATTGTGTATGAAAAAATCCCCATTCAAATTGTAAAATTGGTTTCCTCAAGCATTTACACACAATTTGTACCAGGTGATAAAATGAAAATCCATATGTGAAGGAATATATCTCATACCCAGAAACAATTTCTAGTATCTCTTATGTAAAAGGCGTGAGGAAGGGAACAATTAAGCATGAGGCATTTAAAACCATGTAGTCAACACAAATTCAAATCCTACCATCCTTCTTGATGTTGATCACCATTATGTTTATCAACTCTAATTATTCGATTGGTTTAATAGTTCCTAGCATCAACATCTTATCAATCTCATCCTTAACTTTGACGTATGGTAAGGTCTCATCCGAATCCGGTCAAGTGCCATATTTTAACTTTATCTTTATTTATCCTAACAAAGGATGGAATCCTTCTAACCTATTATATCCTCGAGGAAATAAATCCTGGAAGTTGCAAAGTATCTTAATGTTTTTTACAACTTGATTAAGATAAAATGTGTTTTATAGAGCCTAATATGAATGCAAGATTGCATCAGTAAAATAAAAATATAATAAAGCATAGGAATTACACAAGCAAAAGTAGACTAAGAAATGAATAATAAAACCCTAATGTGTAAAGAGAGGGTAAGAAGCCTTAGATGATTCATTGAGTTTTGGGAAGTACACGGATATGGAAAATAGAGAAATGTGAAGAATTGACCATTGCACTGGAGCTCAGAAAATTGCATATATTGATGAATAGGTTGAACATGGGTGCCCGGAGAGGGACAAAGTACCCACGAGTGCCCTAGGCCTTTTCTTGTGGAGTCTCAATGGAACTCGCTCAAAACCTTGAATTCTCGTGGTCCCAAGATGTTCACCTATGTTCTCCTTTTTTGCTATGGATTCACACAATGGTCACTAGAGTCACCGGAAACCTGCAATGAAGAATAAACCTACAAAACCCTCAAATAGACATCAAATCCTAAAAAAAAACATGCAAAATGAGGGGTCAGACTATCCTCACCTACCACAATGATGTACTTACACCCGAGCGTTGCATTACATCTCATACCTAATGTAGTTTTGTCTGTGTGTAAAATTATTCACTAAGTTGCTCGTGTGTGTGGCACTTGAACTAGTGAGAAAGTAGCTAGATGTAAAATGTAGTAAATATGTGCATGAAAACAATAGACTCCACTCTTACAAAATATGATATATAATAACCAACCTTTTTCCCTTGTGATGGTGCTATATAGATGCAATGGAGCTCTTACATTCCTTCATGGATGCAACCTTAGGTGGTGATAGATAGTGCTTAGTTCTTGGTTCCTTATTATGGTCACATAACTTTATATTTATATGATTACCTTTCTTGAATTTCATAATTAACCCCAAAAATTCTACCTACCAAAAAGATAAGATGTTGAAACGGCTAGAAAGGACCCAAACAATGTAAGTCATGTATAAAGAGAATAGGGGCATCCAGAGGGGACATGAGCTCTAGGTGCTTCTTTTCTGGTACTGGTGCTAGTGTCTAAGATGACAAATATCGAAGAGTCAAAAGGAAGACTAAGCAAGTAAAGGTGCAAGCCTTCTAAAGTAAGAAAATAAAGCAAAGAATGGTGGCCAAAGACACGGGTTAATTAGTACTTTAATTACATAGGAATCATATGAATAATAGTATGTAACCAAGACTCGATAATTACCCAAAGTGTGTGTTTTGTGTCTACATTTGTCCCCACTTTATGCTAGAGTGAAGAAATATTGGTAACATAAAGTAGATAGAGATGCATACCTGATAACCATGTAGATCAACGATGAAAGCATGTTGAGGAACTAGACAAAATGTGAAGCGTGGATGCTAAGAAGGAAAATGTGTAAAAAGTGATTATGAAAATGAACCTAGGGCGGAAGTGCATGTGTAGATGTAATGATGTACTTGTTTTCAATATCGATGTCATTGTGATGTTGTTGTTGTTGAATACCACTTCCAATATGGACGGACTGCAAAAGAGAAGATGACAAGTAGTCAAATACGTATGTATATGATCAAAATATGTTAAAAGTGTGTAAGGAAAGTATATAAAAATGCCAAAAGTGTGAAAAAGGAACATGTGCACCTGATTTGTGATGAGAAGATGGGTGTAGAAAGGATCTTGTAGATGATGTCGACACATGAGTTTTTAGGGTGATCTCATGCCAGTGAAATGGAACAAGTGTAGGGATAATTTTTTGGTGTCATACTCCAACCTTTAATTACTTCCCACTATATAAAACACCACTGCAAATGGTGTGCATATGTGCTAAGGACTATCTTCCCTGTAAAAGATGATGTGTATGGATTTATATAGACTGTGCTGAACTACCAAGTCAGTATAATGACCCCTCATTTTAGATGTCGAGGAAAGACTTATGTATTGCCCTCTGGTTGTAGGAATCCAAGAAAGGATGTTGTGTTAAGGACCCAAGTTTGAATGTAATCCCTATTTGAATCTAAAAACGTGTTTGTCAAGACTATGCTATGTATAATGGCATATGGGGTGACTGATTCACCCAAATGATTCCCCCCTCATTTGGGGTGTGTGTGGCGACATCACTAAAGGAGTATGTAGCACAAAGGATGACTAACCATTGTGCTGAAACTGTGCCCTACAGGGAGGAAGGGATCATTCTTGGTAAAAACTAAGGCACACGCAAACAAGTGGCTATGAAAAATAATTGTTAGTAAAATAAAAGACAAACACTCATGTAAAAAGATGAAATGTAAGCTACGCAGACAATGTATAGGCTAATATGCAAGCATAAGAAAATGTAGACCATGAAAAGTGGGTTACAAACATGGGACATCACTCATGATGTCACAAGACAATCAAGGTCATAGTGGTCGCAAACAATTAGATAATAAGTAAGATATATGGAAAAGCCCATAAAAAATGAGAAGTAAAAGAAAACAGTGTAGCAGACAACCATGGAAACAAATAGCCTTGAAAAACAAATGTTTCACATGAAGTACCCATTATCATGTTAGAAAGATAAAAATTATGTCAAGGTGTGTATAATATGATAAAGTGATTTGCTATGAAACAAAATGAAGCAATAACTCCTATAATCTACAAAATTAGATGCCCCCATGAGCCATTATGGGATTGGTAACATGTATTGCACCAAGCATATGCTGTGTGTGGAGACCTATAGAATTTGTGATCACTGCTAGAAATGAAAGTGAACGTGTATGTGTGTATGATAAAGATAATCAAATAGAATAAATCTATCTAGCATGTGTAATAAAGTGAATCATGTAACAAGTAAATATAAGCAATTCTAATTGCAACCAAGATATGCAACATGTTGTGGAGTTGATGGAATTGAATGAAAATTGAATGATGTATACAATAAGGTTCATTTATTTATGCCCCCTCAGTATTCAAGAATGAACCATAAACGAGAGTGCGTCATCGGGAAATGGTTTCAATGTGTGTTGTACATAAAAAGAGTTAGTGGATTAATCTTGGAGTGTTGATTGTAGAATGATGGTGTGTATATGATAATAAATGTGACATATGGATTATAGATTTTTATGCGTGATGATTTAGCCTAAAGCGTATACAACTAGGCAGGTGAGTAAAATGCTAGTACACATGATGATGTAGCACAAGGCATATATCACAAAATAGATGAGTACGGTGATGGTAGAAAATTTGATGATATAGCAAAAAGCGTATATCACGAGCCGTATGGATGTGATGATGGTAGAAAACATGATGACGTAGCAAAAGTGTATATCACAAAATGTATGGGCAAGCTGATGGCTAAAAATGTTGCATAGTATGATAAAAATATTGATTAGTTGATAATGAAGAGCAAAGTGTAGAATGATGTAGGTGTGATGAGGTGAGGTTCACTTTTGTTTAAGACCATCAATAATCGAGTATGAACCATTGGACTAGAGTATGTCACTTTGGGTAATGAGTACAACACATAGAGGATGATGAGTAAAATGTATATGATGCGTAGTAGATTTAGTGATGAGAAAATGTCATAGGTGTGTGACATCTAAAGCGTGTAATGTGTAATGTGAAATGTGTAGTGTGCAATGCAAGATGCGTAGATTACATAAGTGTGGAAATACAAAGTGCGTGTGATGTCAAAGATGAAAATAATGTAAGATGTAGAATAATATAATGTGTATAATGTGTGCAATGTATGGGTATAAAAATCATAGAGTGATGATGTTGTATAGTATATGGAAGATGAGGATGATGTAGATGTACAAAAGTGCATAATGCATGAAGATACACAATGCGTGATGTCAATTTTGAAGTGTGTGAGGTTCGTGTGTATAGTATACCCTCAACAGTCAAGTGTGAACCAAAGCACAAAAGTGCATCATAGGGAAATGAAGATGTTAGCATTTGCAAGTTTCATGTAATAACGTACTTGTAAGATGAGTGTCGATACAAGGGGGAAGTAATAAGTTCAATTCCCCCAAGTATGTAGTGATGAATGACCTATCCGATAAAATTAAAGGAGGAAGGTCCTCTACCCTTGTGATGATAAATGTGTACGACCATGCTCTAAGAGTGGTTGTATATGAGATAGATATTGTGTAGTTGAGTGAATTCTATATGCATGTGATAGATGAGTATATTGTGGGCACCTTGGTGTAATAACATATGTGGGTTATCGAGACCTATGTGAAGCATAACACAGTGGTGATGAACACCCACATGGAATAAGATGAGGTGGTGAAGTGTGTCTAGATGTAGGAATTTTCCTAACTATGGACCTAGTCTAATGTACTAGAATAACAGAGCTTTGAGACTGCATAGGTTGTGTGTGAACATGCGAGCTAGGATAAAATTTTTCTTTAGGTTCTAGAGGCCATGGCGTAAGAGATCGACTAGGTGATGCCTTGACAATAGTTGGAGGAGACGCTCGACCATTGAGTGGATAGAGGCACACCACCGATAAAAATTACTTGATTGTTATGAATGAATTTTAGACACAAATGATTCATAGAGAGGATGGATTGAGACCTACATATCTAATTGAGGCATAAGAGCATCTCACAGCCATTGATTCCTTGTCCCACAAGGAAGGGTACTAACATAGTAAGAGGACCGAACGTAACATGAATCTTGACGACACCATATGAATTGTTCATTGGATATGAAATTTTTGAATGTTGATAGCCAATAGCAATAAGAAGTGGAATAGATCATGTGCTGATGGGCCATGACGGATCAACCTTGGTGATATTGATAGGGATAGATCCGATAGAGGAAATAATGTGTAAGTGATTAGAAGAGAATGTTGCATGATAATCATGGGAAGAGAAAGAAATGAGTCATGGAAAATTGTCAGTATGAGCAACTAGGAAATCAAGAGCCCTTGATGCATTATGAGGCACTACATGATACGAATGATTGGATAAGGATTCAGTTGTTTTTTTTTTCATGTTTTGCAGAGGATTGTTAAAGATTTTAATCTTTTGGTTGGTATTTATAGGTGCATAAGTTGTAAGTTCTGGAAGCTCAATCTTACAATTGTCAATCAGATCCTAAATAATACTACGAATCCTAAAACAATGATCTATAGAATGCCCTATGGATTGGTGATAGTCACAATAGGAGTTTTCATTATAATTATGACCTTTTGGATGAGAGGGATATAATTGGAGCAGAGGATGAAGCATGATAATATTACTTTTGATAATTTATGGAAGAAAAATATGTGGAAGAACCGTTAACTTCGTGTATGTACGCCAAGGCGGTTGCAATTGAAGTTATTTGGTGGTTGATATTGTGTTGACAATGAATTTTATGTCACCGGTTTGGTTTCTCGATGGTTTGAATGTTGACTTATATTGAAAACGTGTAGAGGATGACACTTGTTCTTAATATTTAAGCTTTCCTATAGATAAGAGTTTGGTTCCCAAAGCTTAAGAGTATGACATAGTTGATTGAATGAAGGAGATGTCTCAAAGAGAAAACTCTCCTAGAGAGGTGGCAATAAATTCGAATGAATAAGTCCTGAAGCTGAGAGTCCGCAAGCACATTTGACATCTTAACAAAGTTATTTTTGTATTGCTAAACATAATTTGCTAAGTGTTAATTAGATCCATGTTTAAGTTGTGTGAGTTGAGCATAGGAGATATTGGAGCCGATGTTAATAGATAAGTGAGTAAGAAAAGCATCGGCCATATGCACGAAATATGTTACTGAGTGGATAGGTAGGCCATAGAACCAACACATCACATAATCTTGAAAACTACAGGGAAAGAGTTTTGCCAATATGGTGTGGTCATCCACATAATTGAGGCATGCCACATGAAAAGATTGGATATGCTCCTGTGGGCCACATGGCATTTAAGGATGAGTAATCTGGGAGAGATGATGTTAGGTGGTAATGAATAAGTAGAATTGGTGGGTGCGAATGGAGTATGCAAAATTGAAGTGGAATCCAAAGATGGTGATAGACGAGAGGTAGTGAGTTGGAGCTAGAAAATTTGTGTTTGCAGATCCTAATATAAAGAAGTTAAATTAGGAATACTAGAAAAATATCCAAGCTATGCATTAGGAGTGCTAGGGTAAATGATAGGAGTGGTAGTGGTAGGAATGGGGGATGAAACATAAAGTGATTTGGTGGAGCTCATGGGAGTAGAAGAGTGCACAATAAGAGATGTCAAAGCATTGCGAGTGTTCTTAAAAGTAATCAAAGAATGTAGAATATGTGGAATATGAGTGGGACTACTTTGTAAATCTTGTCAAAAATCAGTGAGCATGTCTAATTGTTCTTAGTCAACATTGGTGTCTTCATCGTATAAATTTTCACTATCAGATGCTTCTATTTTAGTAATAGGAACATTACGAGAGTTATCCAATGGATTTTTTGTTATAGCCATTAATGTAGAGATATTGGCCATTGATTTGGAAATTCTACTGGACAAATGAAGGAAGCTCAAAATATTGAAAAGACCCAAAATGACTACTATGGGTGATGCACATAAGAAGAAAGAAAACCTAGAGAGAAGGTGTGTTCAAATATCGGTTTCACCAAAATTATTAAGCTAAAATGTGATTTATAGAGCCTCATCTGAATGCAAGATTGCAGTAAAATAAATATGTAATGAAGGATAGAAATTACACAAGAAGACTAAGAAATGAATAATAAAACCCTAATGTGCAAAGAGAGGGTAAAAATCCTTAGATGATTAATCGAGTTCTGAAATTGCAAAGAGTTGGAAAAAGATAAATGCATACCGACCATCGCACCGGAGCTCAAAAAATTGTAAATATCAAGGAGGATGAATAGGGGTTCTGGAGAGGGATAGGAGCGCCCACGGGTGTCCTAGGACTTTTTTTTAGCACCTAGGTCTTCGGAAATTCTCATAAACCTAAATTCTCAGGGTCACAAGATGTTCAATGATGCTTACCTTGTATTGCTATGGATTCACACAATGGTCGCCAAAGTCATTGGAAACCTACAATAAAGAATAGACCTACAAAACCCTCAAATAGACATCAAATACTAAAAAGGAAAGATGTAAAATGAGGGGTCAGACTATCCTCAGCTGCCATAATGATGGAATTACAACTGAGCACTACACTACATCTCAGATGTAATGTAGTTCTCTGTGTGTGTAGAATTGTGCAATAGGTTGCTCTTGTGCGTGTCACACTTTATATATCGATCAAGTAGCTAGATGTAGAATGTTGTAAATGTTTGCATTGAAACAATAGACTCCCTTCCTATGAAGTGTGATAGAAAATAACTAGCCTTTATCCATTGTGATGGTGCTAGATGGATATAATGGAGCTCTTAGATGCCTTGATAGATGCAACCTTAGGTGGTGATAGATAGTGCTTAGTGTTCGTCCCTTATTATGGTCACATAACTTTATATTTGTATGATTCCCTTGCTTAAATTTCATAATTAACCCTAAAAAGGATGAATACCAAAAAGATAAGATTCTCAAATGGCTAGAAAGGACCTAAAAAGTGTAAGTAAAGTATAAAGAGGACAGGGGTGCCCAAAGGGGACAAGAGCGCTGATGCTAATATCTTGGATGGGAGCTAGTGTCTAGAATGACAAATTTCGAAGAGTAAAAAGGTAGAATGAGCAAGTAAAGGTGCAAGACTGATAATAACAATAGAAAAAATAAAGGTGGTTAAAGACATGAGTTAATAAGTAATTTTATTACTTAGGAATCATATGAATAGTAGTATGTAATCGGACTAGATAATTACCTAAAGCACATGAGTTTTTGTCTACACAACCTCATGTTTAGAATAGTAATCACCGATAATTGCTTCTTTCGCACGTCCTCGGTCCCAATGTTGAATATATTTGTATTTAACGACACATAATACGCATAAAAATTTTCATCTGCTGAATCCATATCCTCCCACACACCTTATTTGTGTTCAACATTTAGATATTTCACCTCTTCGTTGTCTATAAGGTAGATGAGCATTCCTTTCTCCTTTTCCTTCCATGCACGCCCCAAAATATTTTCCTTTGTCTCCACCATATCATTGCGCACCTTAGAATAAAACTCACTAAACAACCGAATCATAATTTCTTCTTCTCGACACTATTGCCTAATGTGATACACTTCCATGATCTCTAAAGTCTCATATACTAGAGGTTTGGATGACAAATAATCAAAAGTATGAACAATATCTTTGGTAAGGTCACCCTAATTTATTGTTTCCTGTTTGAGCTCAAGCATGAATGTACTGTATGCGTGCACTTGCACAATGTAGAATAAAATTTATGCACCCAAAGGGATGGCGGTAGCATGTCTATCCCCTTCATCTAATGTTTCTCAAAAATTTGGATGTGAGCCATTGGAGATGTCTTCCCATCATAATCTACAACTTGTGAAAGAAGATTATTCCTAAAAACCCTTGTCAATAAAGCCACCCTTATCCTACACTAGCCAAATAGGTTGTCCCTATGCACATCCTACCAATGCATCATTGTTCTTTGTAATGGATATACCAACATATTTCTTCTATCACCCTCATTGTGTATTTGTTTTTGCATGACACACAAAAATACTTCAGGATTTTCTTCTCCAGTGTAATTTGGAAAATTAACCTTCACCATATGTCAGACGGATCATGAAATTTTTGCTCTTGTCACTCTTCCCATGAGACCAATCATCTCTTAAGTACCACAACCCCAATTATAACAAGAAACACTAGTAGTGTCTCAAAACGATTGTGCTTCTTCCCATTGAAGTATGCCCTCCTTTGGTGGCTCTATGTTCTCTGGGTCACACATTGTATGCATGTAGATCTTGTTAATATATTCATTTATTGGTTCTCTATAGGGCGTGATATTCATGTCATCCATTGTTATCACAATGCGCTCCTCTTTATTTTTAGAACTTACATTGCACTTTGTTAAAGGAAAGTACATGTTGTTGGCATAACGACAAGGTTGACCAAGCAATGTTGGAAAGTTGTTTGCTTCCACGAGATCCAAAACTTCAAAATCTCTAGTGAATTTTCTCCCTGAATTGTAATATAAGCATTCTTGTGGACCCTAATGGGAATATCCCTCATCTTAGTGACAATGTAAAACACGTTTGAGGAAGGTTGTAAAGGTGGCCTTCCCATCTCATTCCACACAACTAATGTGAGGACATTAACATATGTGATTATATCAATGAGAATATTGTTGACAAGCCAAATGTCAATTATTGCATTTAATGTGATTTCTTTATCATACTCATGAACTTGGGGAGGTAAGTTAGCATGAAGTATTTGGTGCTCCCTTTCTATATGCAACATTTTGTCCCGTAACCACTCTCCCAACAAAGGTATGATGTTTTCCCGTCTAAGCATCTTACACACTTCTCAAATATCATCAACATTCTTATAAGGTAATTTAGTACTCTTTTCTCATTCCTTATCATGTGCTCGATCCTTTAGGTAATGCATCTTTCCTTGGAGCTCCCTAATGACTCCCATGGTTTCTTGATACACCTCCTTCTATTGTGCCACATCTAGATACTTAGTTTTTTTAAGAATATTATCTTTCCTCATGAGTGGATTTGACTTTACTTGTTTTTTATGTTGTGGAGCATGTTTTCATGTGTGGAAGTGTTGAATACTGTGTACTAAATGTATTGTACACTATCCACAATTTTCTCATATGGGTGGGATTTTTAACCCATGGGTTTATGGGTCAGTTTTGGCCCATGGTTTTGTACCCACCGTATTGTAAACTGATTAAGAAGTTTCCTATTTATGTGCTTTTTGCATATGGTAGGGGTGATGTAGCAAAGGCAGATGTGTCTCGAGTTTAAAGGTGAATTCAGAGAGTTTGTTGAGCATAGCTCCAAACAAATCTGGTATTGTATTGTGAGAAAGAGGTGGCTTTAAATAAAATCTAAGCAAGTGATTCTTGGTGGGCGTAGCCTAAATTGGGTGAACCATGTTAAATAATGTCTATTTTTTGTGTTTTTTTTATTCTGCACTTTTATTTCGATCGTAATATATTCCACATATTAGTTTCTACTATTACAATTCTGTGTGGGATTATTTTATGCATTTTATCCCTTATTTCCTGAAACTTCTCACACATGCGTGAAAAATTTACGTGTGTGGTGACCAATAATGGTTGCGGTTCTATTACAACCACTTTCTTAGGTTCCCACTACACTTGTTTCACACACTTAACCTAAATCATGGTTGTCCCCTTATCCTTCTTATTGTTCTTGTACAAGTGGGAATACAAATCTAGGCAATTCTCAACATTATTTCCTTTACCACAATATGCACAAACCTAATTTTTTTGGGCACTCGCGTTGATAGTGATTAGGCAATCCACAAGTATAAGATTTCCCTAGTGAACCTTCCTCTTCTAGCATGGCTTTGCCTCAATATCTTCCTTGAAAACCTCCATTTCCATTGTTAGGCCCCTCATTTTTTCCCCCTCTTATGCCTACGAGCTACTCTCCACACTAGTCTAGCAAAACCATGTTTCATAGGCCTCATGAATCCGATCAATCAGATGATAGTTGGTTGTGTCATGAATATGTGCATCACATATTTTGAAATACATATAAATGTTCTTATGTGTAGAAAATTGAAAAAGTGGAAAATTACGAACATCATGGTTCTGGTGAAAATTTTCAAACGTTGTCAATAGGGTGCACACATTCCTACATGTACACATATCCTTAGAATTCCTCTCTCTGCTTCACAATTAATGCACCAAACTCCAATGTTTGTCTCATGTGATGAATTGGCGTATAAATTCTAAAGATGGGTTGCCATCACTACAATATGGGCCTTAAGGAATGCACGCACTCCCAAGATTTACACAACTAACTTATTTTTGTGCAATGTCAGCTTCTAAGGCTTCGTGCTAGTTGGTAAATATCTTGTGTGATAACACCCTTTGAAAAGGTGTAACCAAGCCTCCTATAAACTATTGTGCATGTTGGATCTGATGGATGTTATAAGAAAAATTAGATAATAAGGTTTTGAAACATACATCATACTCTCTAATGCTCTCATACAAGCCCTACTTGATATCCTTTAGCGCATCAATGCTCTGATTATCAAATTCAAGTATGTGAAATTTAGCCAAGAAAGTGGCATGCAACACATCATAATATACCATTGTTTGATGTGGATCATACTTTCTATAACAACTATGTGCATGACCCTGAAGTGTGGTAAAAATTTGACTAGCCTTCTTCTCTAAGGTAGTTATTTCCTTGGGTCTCTATAAGAGCTCACACTTATGCACACACTTTGTTGCATCTTCGACACCCTGATACTCTGGAAAATGAAAGGAAATATCAAAGAATATATGAGGGGTTTGTTGTTGTTGCTACTTAGGTTGTTATTTTGGTTATTGTGGTCCTTTTCCCTCGGGTGGGGCCAAATCCTCGAGCTTGATTCTCCACTGGAGTTTCCTCCATGTACCGAAGGACCTATGCCTCCTACTTGTCCTTCCAAACCCATGGATGGTAGAGGTATTGTCTTGTGTCCTTGTGGTAGTGTTGAACTACACACCAATTATTTGTCCTACTAATTCCCGAGTAATTCCAATCGGAAGCGTGTCAATGGTCTTCACTATCGCTGCGTTCCTATCATATCGCTTCCAAAAAAACATATCCAATCACCAGACTTTGTTGTACAACCATGTGTGCATCGTTAATTTGATGTGCATATTGAGTTAGTACTAATATTTTCCTGCCTACATATCCTTCCCAACATGGAGATTCTCTATTTCCTTTTTTCTCACCTTCACTATGATGATCTTAGATATGAACTTCTAGAGTCCAAGTATCATGCACAGGGGCTAGAGGTTTGAAAGAGGTTAGATGCATATCTACCATTCTCAAATATTCCTCAAATTCTCTCTCATTTGATGTTGAATCCTTCTAGTACGCTTTCCTAATATTGGGAGGACATGATCCTGCGGTCCCTCACCTTCTGCATGGTGCTCATAATCTCCTCTAATCATCATTCCTCTCAATCTCAATACTTTAATTCCTTGAATACCCTTTCACACATCATTATACTTACGTATTCTGTCTTCTCTCTATCTCGTACTCTCCATTTGGCTCTGCATAATCCGCCCTGCACTCTTTCCTTTCCATCGCGCATGACAATATTTAGCTACTCATGGCATATTCTCCATTCCTAGTTCAATCATCAAGATTTTCATTACTAAAGGTACCACACATAGATATGATATTACGGGCTCATGCATGAATTGAAAATTTTCTTCCTTAGGGGCACAAGTATGTTGACATTGCGTACTCCAAAGTATAACTATGTAGCAATCCTTCCCACCAGCGATATATAGCCCACATCCACGGTTCGTCCTAGATATGATAGTGCCCGATACTTATCTTGACTCCACACATGTTTATTTCCCAAATGTTTTCCCTAATTTTACATGTATGTTGTTAACCATTCATATATCTCTCTTGGGAAGAAATTGGAAAATGTCTCATATAAACAATCATACAAGTTGTCTTCCACCCATTTCCATGGATTCAAACCTTTACCGGTATTGTACCTCTGCACAAATTCATCCTGGTCATGCACTTAATGATCAATATTTTAAAATTTCAACTCGAATGTCTTGCAAAAACATGTTGATGTAAATATAAAATAGAATTCCCAACGATGGAATCAAAATTTAGTCTTTTTATTTACCAATGCTTAGTAAGGGATGTTGGCACTTCATCCAAATAAAGGACTAAACACTCACCTGAAGTATGTGCAACCACTAGGCCCCTCCTTTGTTTACTTATCAAGATGTGGTTAAAGCATACATGATCATGATAACCATTCCAACACACGTGGATGAGGATACAACATAATTGTAATGACAACACATATAATAAGGAAGTCAATCCACATGGAAAATTATCGCAATATTAGAATCCCCATTACAATATATTAAAATCTATTAACCTTGGTAGTCCATTTATTATTTTCCTTGCAAACATATTTCATTACATAAACCTACTGATTATAACCATGTGGTGCTTACATCCTTGTGCATAACCATGCATGCATAAAGAATTTACTTACAGAATTTTACTCACACATACAACCACTATATATCTTGTCATCCTTTTATAAGGAGACACAACACCTATTTATACATGGTGGGGAATTTCCTTCACTTCTTACATGTGTTATTCCTAAGTACATGACATTTTGGAAAACATGACAATACACACTCCAAAGTATAAATGTGCAACAATCCTTCTCACCAGGGATCTATAGCCCACGTCCATGGTTCATCCAGATCTACTGTGCATGATAATGATCTTGACTCCACACATGTTTCTTTCCCAAACTTTGTCCATAATTCTGCACGTATGATGTTAACCATTCATATAGCTCTCTTGGGAAGAAACTGAAAAATGACACATACATACAATCATACAAGTCGTCCTCCACCAATTTCCATGGATCAAAACCTTTACTAGTATTGTACATCTATGCAAATTCATCCCTATCAGTACACCCAATGATCAATATTTTAAAATTCAACTTGAACGCCATGCAAAAACATCTTGATGAGAAGATCGAAAAGAGGTCTCGAAAATGGAACCAAAAGGTAGTCTTTTTATTTAATGATGCTTAGTCGGATGTGTTGGCACTTCATCTAGACAAAGGTATGAACACTCGCCTAAAGCGCGCGCAAGACAAGTTAGGTCCCTCCTTTGTTTACTTATCAAGTAGTGGTTAAAGAATACATAATCATAATAACCATTACAACACACATGAATGGAGATATAACATAATAGTAATGAGAACACATATAATAAGGAACTCAATCCACATGTACAATTATCAACAATATTTGAATCCCCATTATGTAACACCCGCTAAAATCTACCACTTGAGACCCAAGAACAACCTAGGTTTAGTTAGAAAATTATGGAATAATTTTTTTCTTTAAAAGGTGTTCACAAGGCTTCAAGGATAATTAAACTCAACAATTTACATTTCCATTATAAAACCACACTATAAAATATTAAGTATGATAAATCCATACCTAGCTCAAATTTCCCTAGGGTATTAATTTACAAGGTCAAAACATAGGATTAGATTATACATTAAAAATTAAAAGGGTAAATTCTCACTTACTTACTCCCAGAACTCACTTAAAAGATTTAACTTGATTTTTATCACATTTAATGCACTCAAAAATTCTTTAAAACATTCCCATTAGATAGGAAATTTCCTCACCTTTCCAATGATATAAAGAAGTCCTCCTAACTCCTCATATTTTTCAAGATATGAGCCGACGGACTTGGGATGAAAAGTTTCCCCAAGATTGGGCCTGCGGGCCTGGGGAGGAAAATTTTCCCTAGCTCGGGCCTGTAGGCTTTGAGAGAAATTTTTCCTGGAGGAGAAATGCGGATCGGTAGAGTGGGGAAGCAAACTTTTCCCAGACGCGGGCCGGTGGAGCGGGAAAATTTAGCACTTTTTCCCTTTGGGACAACGGTGTAATTTACCTCTGCTCACCCGTGAGCTTGTAAGGGGGACACGTGTCCAAAAGCTTCAACCCAAAGGGAAGGTGGGTCACCGGAAAAATTTAAGACATTTAGCTTTTTGCCAAAAACGCTAAGGGATCAAATGATCCGCACCTCTGCTATCGCCCAAGGTGCCACGTGTCAAGCCCTGATTCGTGTGGAGAAAATGGACTTGTGGGGAAACTTAAGAATTTAATACTTTTGTGATAAAAAGCACAAAGGCTAAAATTAACCCGTGCCTCCGCCGACGCCAGACGATGCCACGTGTTAGGCTCTCATTGGCTACGAGCATGGGGCGCAGAGAAACTTTTAAATTTTCGCCAAAAGAATTTTAAAATGTTAAGGTTGAGAAATCAACTGCTCCTCCATTGTTTTGTGAAGCCACATGTCAACAAATCATAGGTTGCGGGGAGGCAGGCCGGTGGAGAAATTTTTAGAAATTTTCTTTAAAATTTTAAAAGGTTAAGTTTTAGAACGTGGGTCCGCACGCCTACGGAAGTGATTTTCTAACGCAAGGGCGGGGATGTGGGGCTGCAGAGAAAAGTAAGAATTTTTGCCAAAATTTGGAAAGGTTAAGTTAAGGTTTGTGGGCCCGTGCACCCACGGAAATGCTTCCAAAAGCGAAGAATGGGGCGGCGGGGCCGCAGGGAAAATTTTCCAAATTTTCCTTTTTCGAACTTAGAATATTCTTGATAAAAAGATGGTTTTGGGCTAGCGGAGCGGCGGGAAACATTGTGTCTTTTGCATTTTTAAGGTAAAAAGTGTAAAAGGAAAGATTTCAACCGCTGGTTCGCCAGGGAATATTTTAATAATTAAATTTGATAGTTAGAAATTTTTTGAAGCCAAATGAAGTAAAAACTTTAGAAGGCCATAAATTTCGATAGGGAACTCGGTTTTTGGTAAACGAGGACTTTTGAGAAATATCTCGAACGTCCTCTTTGCACATAAACCTTAAGAATTTAATTTTGATAAATTTTAAAGGGTCAATTTTGACAAAACGTTTTTTATGTCACTTAAAAGTGAACTGGTCATTTTAACTTATGAATTTTGTTCAAATTTGTCATTCTTTCTCCTTCAACATGTCAAACAAACATGGAGATCTGCATTTGGAAGAATGTGGGGCAAAAAACAAAGGTCAATTTGTTTGATTGATTTTCATTTCAAAAATTACCAATGTTTACACAAAGCAGAATACCTACAATTTCACCTTTACTCGATTTGAAAGGTTCTTTAAAAATTTCTTGAGTGTTTTAGTTTAGTTTGGGGATCATTTTGATCTCATTAATTCCAATTGAATATTTCATTTTTCTCTTATAGATTTGTAGGGTTGTTTTGGACATTTGATAAAAAGGAATTTGCAAAGTATACAGTGAAGTAGAAATGAAGTTTGTACATTTCAAGAACAGAGATTAAACTATCTCTTTTGCCATGCAATAAAAACATTGAATTTATTCCATGCTAGTTTTAAATAGTTTTCTTTCCTTCAATCAAATTATAGAGACAAGAATACAACTTATATTTTTTCCAAAATTAAACATTTCAAATGAGACAGAGCAAAGGCAATATTTCTTCATATGTGCTTCCTTTTCACTTTTACACGCAGAGGTTTCCTACTATATATTAAACACAATTTACAATGGAAATAATATCATATGAACAAGGCAAAACACTTCTATTAATTCAAGGGAATCTCTTAAAATTTCTTTCCCATTTATTTTCAAAATACAACATACCAAATACATATCTTTCTTTTTTGTTCACATAACTAAATACAACATATGTTCTTCCATAATCAATTACAACTTTCATAGCTAAAACAAAGTAGTCTTTCCAACACAATAATATACAAGATCATCCACTTCAAGGTGGGAAAAATTACAAAAGAAGTTTCACAAGGGACTGTCATAACTCTTTCTTCTTCCTCAATTACAATATACAGAATACAATTTCTTCCACATTTATTCAAAACAAGAAAACAAAGTATATCTCTTTCACATTTCAAATTGCAACTTTCATAGCCAATACAAAACATCTTTCCATCACAAATAATGTACAAGGTCATCCACTTCAAAGTGAGAAAAGGGTTACAATAAGAATAATATCAACAAGGACTGTCAACTTGTCTTTTTCCTCTGCTCCAGAACAACAACATGAATATCCTCCATTTTCTTTATTTCAATTTGATCACAACAAAACAGGGGGAAAGGAAACGTTGTCCACCCAATCAAGACATCCAATGACAAGGGAAGCTGCCCTCTTTATTGGCCTCCGAGCCCCAACCACAATGCAATAAGAAATGTGGTTCAACTCATAAAGAACAATAGACTTCGACAACACACATGCAAATTTCATATTTAAAATACGTCCAAAACAAACTACAGCTTGCAACCACGTAATAATGACAACAAACAATACTCAGGCTTCATCATGCAAGCCAAAGGAACAAGTAACTATGGGGGATGCTGCTTATGCCTCCCAAAGGGGAAATGGGTATCATCACCTGAGAACAAACCGCTAAAATATATATCATTTCAAATCCTTGACATGCCCTTATGCCTCCCGCAAGTACCCCTTATTCCTCACATTTCTTTATTCCTTCCCAACCTCTTATGGCACCCCATAACAAGTAAATAAATGCAAGCTATTTCTTTTTACAAGGTGGAACCCAAATCCCAATTCCATCCACACTTATACCTCCCCAAAGCACTTATGCCTCCCACAAGAATACCCCATAGTCTTCTCCCACACCATCCCTAGGTAGTCTACCCAACTAGCCAACAAGCAATAACAAACATACAACCATTCACATATTCATAAAAAGGAAAGAAGAGCATTTTCAAGAGCCAAGCTCTTACCTCTCCATGATGGAGTTTGTTCCAAGGTTCAAACACAACAAGCTTTCTAATGCAAAACAATCCAAGATCAACAATCTACAAGCATGCAAAAATCTCCAACTTTCTCCCAATTTGCAAGAGCTCCAAAACCAAAAGCAAGTCGCCAAAAATGAAGTGATAAAAGTGAAGCAACCCCAAAAACAAGCCAAGGAATTCAATATATACAAGAGGGAAGAGAAGAGGATAAGGTGGATCCATGTAGGATCCCACTTCACACATCCTCAACTCTTCTCCAATGCATAATAAATAAGTAGGTGAATAAATGAAAATTTTACTTACACACTCAAATCAAGCCCACACCCCATATGGACTAAAATTGAAAGCATGTAAGAAAGTGCAATTAAATCATACAACTTGACTTACAAAAATGCCTAGATTTAAACTCTCCAACCTCGTTGGCATAATTAATACATTTTTTAGTGTGGCTAAATGTAATCGACCTTTTCAATTAAAGTGTTACACTCTCTATTCCACACATCAATTCTCTCCTATATTCTCTCCTATGCTAACATTGGTATTTCTCTCCTGTATTTATACACTCCTCACATTGAATAAAATCATTCAGACATTATTTTACATTTCTCCTATGCTAACATTGGTATCAGAGTGTGGAAGTGGGAGTAGCACACCAAAGTAGCATGGAGGATAAATTTTGTTTGGAGCAAGAGCGTGGAGGAATAAAACGCGACCTGTCCTGACTTCCCACCAATCTCTGCGTGAAGATCTATTTTGGATCTGGTGTTGCTACTCTCCCTGCACGTGTGACGGTCACATGGAGCTCATCCCTAGCCCCTTCCTGCAAATCCATTGAATGCCCTGCGTACGACATTATCAAGCTAGAGAGGGGTATGAGATTCGTCGCTACAACCACACCCTCTGGATGTCCACCTCCCCACATTCCCAACATCTCCTTCATCAACGCCACAAGAACCGACATTCTTAGGCTGTTCGATTACATTCAAGGGAAGAACGAGGAGTATGCCAAGGTGCCAATGATGGCTCCTATGTTGACAGAATACTTCTATCAATCGGGTCCTTCTCTCGCAAGTCTTCCTTCGCCCAAAAATTCTCCTACTCTAATACCAATGATGCACACAGGTATAGTCCTCTCATTAATTCGCTCATCAAATAAAACATCTGTCAGGACTTTTAGCATTTTGAGGCAAAGATGTCAGTAGGTGACCAAATTATTGTAGGTGGAGCATTCTCGCTGCCTCTCTCGCCATAACAAATGCCTCGCATTCCTCTAGGTGACAGATTTTTCATTGTCTACTCTTCAAGTTTTTTTTTACTCAAGCTTTTAGTTTCTACGTGCCCAAAAAATTTGAGAAAGCCCCTCCCAAAGCAGAGGAAAGCCCGCGCTAGAGCAAGAGGTGGGATGTTCGATACATGGCGGTGGCGAAGGCCTGGAGGATTTGTGAGTGATTACAACGTTGGAGAGGAGGCGTCCGAGTTGCAGGAGAGTTTGAGTGGCTCGCCGTGGGAACCCTAAATTTCCTCCGTACAAACAGTAGCGCAATACAATTCCCCATTCGAGTACGATGGAAGGGTGAATAAAATTCTTCTTTTTCTACTCCCACTTCCACACTGATTCACATTCATCGAAGAGAGAGGGGATAAATACAATAGAGGTGGAAGAAGACAGTTATGAAATATAACCGCTTCAGCAAGAAGAAAAAAAAACTTGAAGAGAAGACAAAGAAAATCTGCCGCTTAGAGAAATGCAATGCATTTGTTATGGCAAAGAGGCAACAGAATGCTCCGCCTACAATAATCTAGTCACCTATAACATCTTTGCCTCAAAACGCTATAAGTCCTGACAGGGGTTTTATTTGATGAGAGAATTAATGAGAGGACTATACCTGTGCACATCGTACAAAAGATCAAGAGACATGTGGAATTTGTTTGAATCAAATTGGAACAAAACGAGATTAAGCCCCTTCATTCATTCATCAAATTTTCTATCAAAGATGGACGCAAACAACCAGCCTATGATCCCATGCAATAGTCTGAGAGCATGAAAGTCATGCCCAAAGATGTTAGCAACATTGCAAGTAACCATAGAGACGTGTCACATTTGAGAGAGCCGAAGTCAAGCCCACAAGAGCATCGGTATCTACTCTTCACCAGTCTCCAAAACTTGCAATTCGAGGACATAATGGACTGAGTCTTGTTCGACATATAGACGAAGAAGAGTTGTGTCGATCCAGATGACAAACGCCAAATTAAATGCCCTCATGCACATTTGTGGTGCACCACATGAGCTTTTGAGCTCACTTCTTCATCTGTTTTTTTACAAATGAGAGCACATATGTCACAGAGATTCAAGAAAATCCATACAAAGTCCTTATTACAAGAAGTAGATAGGACATGTCACGACATAACAAGATGATGAATCTAGGGTAGATTTGTAACAACAATGTATTAAGGGGGGAATGTTGGCATAATTAATACATTGTTTAGTGTGGCTAAATGTAACCGACCTTTCAGTTACAGGTGGTTACCTCTTAACCACATTCTCTCATGTATTTATACACTCCTCACATTGAATAAAATCATTCAGACATTATTTTACATTTATTGTTTAGTGTGGCTAAATGTAACCGACCTTTCAGTTACAGGTGGTTACCTCTTAACCACATTCTCTCCTGTATTTATACACTCCTCACATTTAATAAAATCATTCAGACATTAATTTACATTTCTCTTGTCTTGACACAACCATAGGTAAGGTTGGTATGCAAATTTAAGAGATATGGGACAAGTTTAACTTGTTGCACAAGCCTCCAAAATCAACTTACACATCTCTTACACATCACTTACACATTTCGTACAATAGTTTAATTTTAGGCAAACAACTCTAATAATTACTTTCTTATGACCCAATTTGATTAATTAATTTTAACAATATGATTACTCACATTATTTACCACAATTTAATTCAATAATGAAAAGGGAAAGCACATCACTTATAAAACACATACAACATTAACAAAGGACCAATTAAAAGAAAAACATAAATCCCTTGGTCACATTTAAAGGTGATCCCCCATGGGAATCCCTAACAAAAATCAAACACACACACACAAACAATACAAGTTTCCATGGTGACCTTGTTAAATTCATCTAGAATTCCAATGTGGTTGGTCTCCAATCCCCCGATGTTTGTTGTGATATTTTAACATGCAAAACAAAATACCTCCTTCAGCCTCGTGGCCACATCAAAACATCCAAAATACATATAAATATAATTCCAAAATCATCTATATATATGAATCACAACAACATCAAGGAAAACAAAAATATCATTTGTAATTTTATCAACAACTATATCATCATCAAATAAATTCCATTTTCTAGGTCTACTCAGAATATCCAAATATCACATGTCGAACAACATCCATAAATATAACCATGTCGAACAATATATCATCATCAATATATAAAGTGTCTCTAATAATCATCATGCATCATATATAAATCAAAGTCAACCATAATCCATGATCTAACATCTAGCCTATTACTAAATCAAAACTATAATAATATCCATAATATAGTCAGCAGTATCATGATCAGTAATAAAAGTGTCGAAGGGAAGTGGGCACTACACATTACAACATATTCAGTCTAATAACCTTTGAAATCACACATTATTGTCCAATGCAAAAATATTTCATTGCATAAACCTACTAATTACACACATGTGTTGCGTACATCCATACACACATATTGAATTGACTAATAGACTCATAATCACATATAGAACCACTATATATCTCATCATATTTTTACAAGGAGACACAACACCTATTTATACATGGTGGGGACTTTCCCTTCACCTCTTTCATGTGTTATTCCTAATAATAGGCATCCTAAATATAGGTTGCATGCCTTTATATTTTTTTTTACTTTAGTTCGAGATTTAAATAACTCATCCTCATGCTTTAATATTATAAATAATGTGTTTTCATGCATCATCCTCATGTTCTATCGCATGTGATTTTCCTATTTCTGGAAATTCCTTGCATGTAAATCCATCTTAGTTTTCCTATTTTTAGTCTTGGATTGGAAAATGCTTAATCCCTAGAACCATATGTGTATGTGTGACCATTTTACGTGATGATCCTCCTCTGTATTGTGCGCATCTTTGTTTATTGACCTGATTCATTGCATGTCCATGTGTGCATGATTCCGCGTGTTGTCTTCTATTAACCTTATGTTTGGAGCGTACTTCCACACGCATTCCTTCATATTTTAACTACATATCTCTTTACTATCTGTGTGTGCCCTCCCATGCATGATATTTAACCTCCGTGCATGGCTAATACTTAGCCATTTATTCACTCCAATAATTAGACCCTAGTCTGTAAGTCCTTTTCGATATTGAACTCGGTGATTCCACTCTAGATCACACACCTCTATTTCCATGTTAAGCTCATACAACTCTTGATCTACTTTTCTTAACTCGAGACCTCACAGCCTTATCCGATGCACTCGATCCAAAACCAATCTTATTTTAAGATATCTTGGCTCATATATCCATCATAACACTATCGTATATACCCCTTGTCCCTCCAATCTAGATCTTTACTCTTGGTGAGGTGACTTCATCTCCCTAGCTCTCATTTGGCATAAAACCAACAATGAGGTTCGAATTCTCCGCAACCTCAAGAACTTGGCTCCCTTGAATGACATAGTTTGATCACTCCGAACTTGTGGCCTAGCTCTATCTTAGCTCCCTTAGCTCGTCTAAAGTCCAACTCACGACAACGAAGGATACAACTCATATCAACATTGGTGCACAAACTCTCAAGGCTCGTCATCACAACAAGAATATTCTAACCCTAAAATCGGGTAGTATTTAGTATTTTAATTCATTAAAATTGACAATCGATAATCAAACATATAAAATACAATTATTGCATTTATATTATTGAAGTTTTTCCATCCTTTTTCTATGCCTTACTAGTTAAATAGAACTGTGAGTTGGTAGGTTGAAGGGTCGAGCCCTTCTAATACCCCTAGCCAATAATTTTATTTAAAATTATTTTATTTGAAATCTTTAAGAATAAGGGTGATTATATTTGTAAAGGGAGGGGTAAATATATGATAAGGGGTAATTACTTATTCTTTCAGGGAAAAAACAATATAATGGAAAACTTTCAATTGTAAGTGGGTGGATTTATGATAGAAATAGGTGGCCAATTTATTTATTATTATGGAGGGGAGGATGTAATATTTGATCCCAAATGCTAAACCTATTGAGTACACAACAATTAGGAAGATGATGACATAGGTTGATCATTTGTTGTAGAGCTTCAAAGTGGCATTTCTCCCGTGTTTACATAAAGGGGGAATGTTAGGAATAATCCTCACATGGCTTCTTAGCTTAGGATTTTAGTATTCCAATTTATTATTTGTTGACGTGTGTGTGTGTGTGTGTGTGTGTGTGTGTGTGTGTGCGTGCGTGCGTGTGCGCGTGCAGCGCGTGTGTGTGTGCGTGTGCGTGTGCGCGTGTGTGTGTGTGTGTGTGTGTGTGTGTGTTTGCGCTCACGTGTGTGCATGTGAATAACAAATAATGTAAGTAATAGCTACTCATGTAATAGTTCATTAGAATAGGAGTTATGTGAGAGACTCTAGGAGATAGTTATGCATTTGTGAAATATTTAGGAGATTTGAAATAAAATTGAACTACCTATTTTAAGGAGGTCATCTTGAACTATATAATGTATTATTTCTTATTGAATAATAAATTGAATCTAATTGAGCCTTGGCTTGTTCTATATATGTGACAAAACCCACAAAATATATTTACCAAACCTCTTTATGACTATTTTCTATTTTAGCAAATGATAAGAACAAACTACTTGGATATTCCTTCTTATCCTCATTAGCTAGCTCATAATTAGCACTTCTTCCTTCATTGTTAGTTTTAAAAGGTATTATGTTTCATTTAATGACCATACCTTTTGTAGTATTAAACTCATTGAATATTTCTCTTATCACATTTGTCTCTTCCTCTTTTGCATCCGAACCGCTTATTCTCCGATTGTCTCCTCTTGAATAACTTTTATTTTTTGTGTCTTGTCCTTGGCTTCTTTTTTTAGCTAGTGTTGGACATTCATTCTTTGTATCGTTAATTTTGAGGTAAAAATGTTCTCATCACTTTCTTCCACCTTGGTATCAAATTTCTTAATATTTTTTTCATGAGAACCCAGTTGTCCAACATTTCTCCTAATAGTACCCATCTTATTGACCACGTTCTTTATTTTTCTTCAAATTGTCTCTTTAGATCCTACAACTTAACCACTTTGAATGATCACTACCTCGCAAGCTAATTTTTTTAGAGTTGTTTTTGGCATCCTTGGTTATTTTTGCACATGCGCTCTTTGGAAATAGACTCTTATCTAGATCTATTTGATTAAAACAATGTATTTATTTTTAAAAATATATGTTTTAAGAAAATAATATAATTTATTGTCTTTTCATATGGCTTTATTTGTCATCACTTTTTGAAAATATATCCTCTTTTATATTTTTTATTTATTACTATTTTTAATAATTTTGAGTAGCAACAATTTTCCAACAGACATCAATTGAAAATATGCTTTATGACCTGTTGAAAATTTAATTTATTTTTTAATATTAATTGCATCAAATTATATATTTTTTTTTAAAATATGGTATATCATCTTTTAATAGATGGGAAAATATTTTAATTTATTTGTAAAATTTAGAAAACCTTATGTTAGACAAAGAAGAGTGAGAGCGAGAATTCAAAAAGTAGTGTCAGCGTTCATAAAGCACCAAAGTAGAGGGATAAATACCCGTCTTTTTCAAGCATAATAAAAACGACCCTTTTATTTTTATCAGTATCGGTAACAATTTGAAGGGTAAGAACGAAAAAATGACCGTCGCTGTAATTTTTTTCAGCTAGATAAACAAATGTTACAATTTATATTATTTATCACTTATGGAGAAGTCTAAAATCGAGACATTAATTTACGCCCAAAATATGGCAGATTTTTTTGTTTTAGCTTCTATTAAATATGTACTTGTATTTTTCCGTTGTAATGGTCCTGTGTTAACTGTATCTAAAATTTACTGCAGGCTCCTTTGCAGTTAAGAGAGTTGGTTCTTGGCAACTGCAGGAATTTGAAAGAATTTCCAAGGTCAATAGGGCTTCTCAAGCATTTGAAAATCCTAAAGTTTTTTGGCTTAGATGGAATGACGAGCCTTCCGAAAGAAATTTGCTTACTGCAATCACTACAGTACCTGCTATTACAAGGTTGTACATCTCTGTCATCGTTGCCGAGATGTTTTGGCAATTTGACAAACTTGCAGCATCTAAGTTTATCATCATGTTTAAATCTTTCATCACTGCCGAGCAGTATTGGCAATTTGACAAACTTGCAGCATCTAAATTTATCAGGTTGTATAAATCTTTCATCACTGCCGAGCAGTATTGGCAATTTGACAAACTTGCAGCATCTAAATTTATCAGGGTGTATAAATCTTTCATCACTGCCGAGCAGTATTGGCAATTTGACAAACTTGCAGCATCTAAAATTATCAGTGTGTAAAATCTTTCATCACTGCCGAGCAGTATTGGCAATTTGACAAACTTGCAGCATCTAAAATTCAGAAAGTGTAGTAAGCTCACCATCGAGTCAGAGAACTTAGACATTCTGGAAAACATGACAAGGCTCCAGTATTTGGACTTTTCAGAGTGCGGGAATATGGAAGACTTGCCTCGTCCCTGCATAGAAAATGGAGCCTCCTTAAAAGAGCTCTAAATTTAGGTGGGACCCGCATCAGGGAAGTGCCAGCTAACATCTGTCAACTCAGCAAATTGGAAATCCTAAGAGTAGGAAGCGATTCATTGACAAGCTTGCCAACTTCTATAGGGAATTTGTCCTCCCTAACCACCTTTGAAATCATTTCTTGTAAGTTGTTGACAAGCCTGCCGACCACTCTCGGGAATCTGTGCTCTCTTTTGAAATTGGAAGTTATGGATTGCGACAAGTTGGAATGTCTACCGGACTCTCTGGGTGTCTCAATAAGTTAGAGGACTTGAAGATAATCTCCTCAGGTGTGAAGACTTTGCCAGAATCGTTTACCCGACTGGTTAATCTTCAAAGTCTGCAAATAGAAAGCCCGATCAGCGAGTTGAGTTTTGGGCCTGGGTGCAAATTGAAGAAGATATATCTGCGTTACACTAAATTGTCCAAGATTTCAATTTCTGAATACTGTTGTCCTTGCCTTAGAACTCTTGAAGTTCGTGATAATTACGGTTTAATGGAGGTCGAAACCCTGCCAACAGCATTGGAGGTCTTAGAACTTGTTGATTGCAATATGAAAATGCTGAAGGACATTAGGAGTATTTGCGGTCTGGTAAACCTTCAAACGCTGAAGATTTCGAATTGTGCGGATTTCAATTTGATTCCATACTTGGCAGAATTAACTTCTCTAAAAACATTTGAATTAAGGTTTTACCACAAAGTTGAGAAGATAGAAGGTTTAGAAGACTTGAAATCACTGGAGAAGCTCACGATAGGTGACTGTAAGAGCTAGGCACTCTTCCAAATTTTGCAGAATTGATTTCTCTAAGAGAAATTGAAGTGGAAGGTTGCCTCAAAGTTCAGAAAATAGAAGGTTTAGAATATTTAAGATCATTGGAGAAGCTGAAGATATGCGGCTGTCCAGAGTTAGATGGGCTTCCGGGCTTTGCAGAATTGTCTTCTCTAAAAACATTTGAATTGAAGGTTGCCACAAAGTTGAGAAGATAGAAGGTTTAGAAGACTTGACATCATTGGAGAAGCTCAGGATATGTGACTGTAGAGAACTAGGCACTCTTCCAAATTTTGCAGAATTGACTTCTCTAAGAGAAATTGAAGTGGAAGGTTGCCTCAAAGTTCAGAAAATAGAAGGTTTACAATATTTGAGATCATTGGAGAAGCTGAAGGTATGCGGCTGTCCAGAGTTAGATGGGCTTCCGGGCTTTGCAGAATTGTCTTCTCTAGAAACATTTGAATTGAGAGGTTGCCACAAAGTTGAGAAGATAGAAGGTTTAGAAGACTTGAGATCATTGAAGGAGTTTGAAGCATATACCTGCTTGAAGGTGCCATGCATTATCAGGTTGGAGAAGGCAAGGGATTTGAGGAAGGTGATAGTGGTAGCAAACGAGAAATCAGTTGTTGAACACTGCATACCCACGATACATCAGGTAATAATACTTGTTACAAATTTAAATGTGTTATTCCCAATTTCTCATCGTTATCTGCTTTTGTGATAACTGAGCTGTTTGCAAGCATTGTGCAGAAATGGCCTGACGAAGTGATAATATGCACAAGAGCAGTGTGTGATGTGGGCTCATTTGTCAACTCGCAAGCCTTTCCAAATCTCTCTGTGTTGGACTCCTTTGCCATGAAGAAAATCGGATCGGTGGAACAGTTAAAATTGAGGTACAATAAGCGTTCCTCCTCCAGTGCAAATGCCATTATAATATGCATTATTATAAATGTTGCGTCTCCGGTGATAGACTTGGATATAAGTGCACCCTATTACCGTCATGGAACGAAATTCAGAATGGATCTGGGACAGGGAAAATGGGTATGGATGAGCGTCTTCACACAAAAGTCCGCTTGGTATGGGTCAAACTACTACCGCATATTTCAAGAGGCTTCCGATGAAAATAATGTAGTTGAGAGCGCGTGGTTAATGACGGGCGAAGATGATGGGGAAATAGTGGAGTCTTTCCGTCATCTTTTCCATACCTTTGCAAGATAAGCATAGGTAAAGACTTATGCACTTGTACGTGTTTTATGTGTTAAATTTAATGTACGGCTACATATTTTATTAAAAAAAGGGACTTGAAAAAATAGTAATAAATATTTTTATTTGGGATGATTTTAAAATCACATTAATATTTATTATAAAATTGAAAGGTAAATTTAATTTTAAAGAAATCATTTCTATAGATAATTGTAGGAAGTATATAAAGAATGTTAAACTTAGATTTTGTTATTATATATTAAAATGAAAGATATTATTTAAATCTAGAGTAAAGTTATTTTCAAAATTGATGGTGACTTTTTAAATTTGGATTATTTTACTTTTTTGTTTAATATTTTTATGGTTTAGTCATTTATTTTGTTGATTAGTTATTAAATGAATATGTTTTTTTGCTTGGTCTTTGTAAGTATTATTTTGATGTCTCATAATCAAAAATTAAATCATGTATATTAACTTCTAAGTACATGTTATACCACCCCAATTTAGATATGCTTCTTGAACGCATCTTAGAATCATGTTTATGAGTCCAAACACTTTCTTAAAAGCCTAATCTTTCGTTATCTTTATGATGTCAATTGGGATAATGTCACAATACAAGTGACCCTCTTATTGACATAATTGTTGATTAATTGTGGGATAAGTATGTTTTCTTGCTTATCCTTTCCATCTCCTCCTTTGTGGTTTTATACTCCAAAAAAAATAATTTCATATAGAATTACCGCTAATTACATGTCCTACCACCCCAAGTTGGATACGGCTCTTTAGTGCATCTAGGAATTTCTTCCACAACTTTAAGAATAATCATTAAAAAAAAGCTTTAATCTCATATTGGTTATTTGGCTTGGTCAGCTATAACATATAAACCATAATATATCACAAAATCATTATGTGCATAAGGGTGGCGCCCCAATGGAAGAGGCCCTAATATTTTTTTACCACAACCTTCCTAACTTCTCCTTTGTGGCTTCATAATCACAACAACAAATATCATGTTTAATCACTTCTAAATACATGCCTTACTACCCCATGTTCAATTTATAGAAGTGATCCTCTCACTAACGTAATGGTTCATGGGTCAGTAGGATCAATATGTTTTCTTGCAAGGCCTTCCCCTCTCCTTTGCGGCTTCATAATCCTTATAAAACATATTTTTGTATAATTTCTTCTAAATACATGCCTTACTACTCTAATTCAGCTATGTCTATCTAGTGCATCTTGAGATTGCTTGTACGACTCTAAAAATTATCATTAAATAAAAAGCTAATCCCGTATTTGTCGGTTGACTTAGTTTACAATAATGTATGAGCCCTTATATATCATGATCCTTACACCAATAAGGGTGACATCACGATGTAAGTGACTCGAGATTACTAATATAATGGTTGATTACATTTGGGATGAGGATGTTTTCTTTCTCATACTTCCCTCGTCATCCTCCATGGTTTCACAATCCCAAAAAATACCATCGATAATTACCTCTAAATACATGCCTTACTACCTCAACCCGATGTGCCTCTTTAGTTTTTCTTGAAATTTATTTTAGGACTATAAAAAAACTCACAAAATTAAACAAATTAATCCTATATTGATTAGTGGCTTGTCCTGTGGTAGCATATAAACCTCAACATATCATTATCCTTATGCCAATAGGGGTGAGACCACAATAAAAGTGACCCTCTTATTAATATAATGGTTGATTGGTCGTAGGATGAGTATTATTAAAAAAATTCCTCCCCATGTCCTCATTTATGGATCTTAAATTTATCCAATTTATAATCATATACAACCGCCTATAAATACATACCTTACTACCCCAAGTCATAGATGTAGACATAAAATCACACACTTACTATTATTTTCTATACCGCCAAGTATGTTGTTTTATATATGGATCTTACATAAGAAAATTATTCACTGATGACACACTTCCTAGTTCATCTTCTTTCTTTGAGCGTCTCTATTGTTTTTTATCTCTCACTTTTGCACCCATTTCTGGTCGTCAGTCAAGGACATGTTTGTCACTATTTTTACATTTCTCGTCGCCTGTCTTTGGACACTATCACCCGCACACTCTGTCCAACCCAGGCACTCCTGCTCTCTTTGTTTTTTGTCACATTTTTTATACTTGTAGTCGACCTTTTCCATTTTTGCTCCTATCCCGAGGTACTAGTAGGCATGTCATGTCATTATCATGTCGAAATTCAAGAAAACGATTCCTATATTAACTCAACATACATACCATTATATTGGCGGGTAATTTTCTCAAGGGCTATCTACATGTATATTACCAAAGGGACTACATTATTTGGCTTTTTACTCTGCATACACTATATAGGAAGGGGATGTGTTGAATTCCATCCACACATTTTCATTTGATCTAGCTTTTAGCCCACTATCTTTACGTCATCCGCGCGAGGGCAACCTAAAGCAAGACTATTACACACACAAGCACATAGAACTACATGGGGTCTTATATGTAGTGCAACGATTAGTCGTAAGTTCACTTTGTTGACATTCAAGGACAATTTGACCTCCCATTTTGCATATTTGTTTAAAGGATTTGATGTAGTGTAGGGGTTTTGCAGGTCATTATTTATGTTGGATATTTACAAGTATCTCGGCCCGATCTAATTGGGACATACAAGTGACAAAAGGTGACAACCAACCAATACCTCATGACCCTTTGAAACTTAGTTCTAAAGCTTCGATAAGTCATAGGAGCGCGCAAGAAGGTCTCTCGCGCTCCATGCACCCCCAACCCTACACACAGTTCCCTAGTCTTGGCATTCTCGACACTCCCGCATTTTTGGATTTGGTTGAAATATTTTGAGTTGATGTTTCATCCGTCTCCAAAGTATGACACACTTTGAGATAAGTGAAATCAAGATAAGTGCCCTAACTCTCTCATTTACTTTCGTAATTACATCTGTAAAATTTCCATCTGTATGTCATTATATATCATTTGTAGCATACCTAGATTCAGATTTCAATGAAATAAAATTATGTTTTATTGAATCATTTTGGTAAACCCGAATCTTAGAACTCCTTTCCCTAGGATCCACTAAACCCTAATGGATAAGGATAGATCTCCTTCTACTAGGTAAGTTATGCATCATGAGAGTGTTAAAACTATTTATGATAAGCTGGTTACTACAGCTTAAATTAGAGATCTCTATCACAATCCTCATGTTAATGATGATACTTACATAATTATTTTGGCCAATGAATGCAATATTTCTAGTAGTTTCATTCATTCTTCTTTCAAAGATTATTTCCACCCATAAAAATTTTCTTGATATACTCGTTATTCTAGAGGAACTAGGCCTCCTCTACCTTCTTCAATTTATGTAGAAAAAGTTGATGATGATATTATCTATTATATGCTTGGTCTTAATTGTGATACTATAGATAAACATCATAATGAAAATGTATATGATGTTATTTCTCATACTAGTCAGGATGAATCTACAATTGTATCTAATGACTCTCCTCTTTTCTGAACATACTTTTAATGATTGTAAAGGCACATCATAAGATAGATATTCTCTTAATTCAAACTATGTTCATGACTCGCTTCATGAATAATTTCATGTGGAAATTTTTCTCGATGATATGTATGAGCATAAGCATGTTAGTAACAATTCTACTTTGCCTAGGGCTGTCTGATGTGAATTTTCCACTCGCTTTCATCTATTTCTAAGATGGCCTCTGCTAATGTTCATGATGATTATTTAATTTCTACTAGTGCACTCTTACGGTTTCTTCTCCTCCAATTGTTGATGTTTCGCTATTATTACATGTTCATTTCCATCTCTTTCCTCTTCTTCTTCTCAATGTTATTCATGTTACTTCTTCTATACCACTTCTTAGCTCTTCTACATCTACATCTACATCTATTGTGCCTATATCATCTTCATCCTCTCCTTCTTCGTCTCGATATTCCTCTAATCACCGATAATGGAAAGCTTCAACCACTCAATGTACCTCTCACATCTACTATTTGTCCATATTATATTTTATCACTCATTAATATTATAGGATAATTGTAATCTCAGTCTAATTCTCTCACCTTTGAAAGCAAGGCCTAATATGCTTCTACCTATAACAATTCTTTACATGGAAATCCTATTCCAAAGAAAATTCATAACTCGACATTTCCTAAGGATTTCATTATTTCTACATTCTCATGTTTTGACGGTATTGGCAGTCCATATTTACATCTCAAGTATTACCGTTTAATTATGTCTTCTTACTCAAATGATCGATTATTTCTAAAATCATTTCACCATAGTCTTATCAATGAAACTCTTCAATGGTACATTCATTTACCTTTTGGGTCCATTAGTACATTTTGTGAAATGGAAGATGCTTTTCTTAGATTTTGTATATTAAACAACGGTCCTAATGCCACATGTGACCGCCTTCCTAGCTTACATCAAGGAAAAACGTAATATATTCGTGACTATTGTTGGACCCCTGTAATATTAACCAAGTATGAAGGCACGTGGGCATGCAAGGTCCCGGTTATGAAAAGGCACGCAGGACAAAAACATGCAAAAGAAAGAGTTAAGGAAGAACATAGTTCACGCAACGTGCGAAAGGAGGCTCGGGACTTAGTCAATTTGGGCACCAAAGGTAGAACACGTGAAAAGTGTGATCGGTTGCACGCAGATAAGATGTTAGCCTGGCGATAGGTTGGCCCAGGGAGGAGCATGCCTGTAATGGAATCTTCTAGAAGATCATCATGAGATGGAGTGGAAAGCTCAGGCCTGGAGGAGCATGCTCGCATAAAGAACCACATTCAACACTTGGCGTTGGATCTAAGGGCGCTGGAAGGCAAGTTAAAAGACAGAGAATTATAAATACAAGTTCTTGTCGAGTAAGAGGATAATCTAAAAATATGATCACCTCGAGAGAGAAGGGGTTTTGATATACATAGTAGGTTTGAGAGATAGCATGGGTAGAGCTCTGCAGAATTACTGCGAGTGGATCTTTGATTCAGGAAATAATGTACAAAGCATGGGATTGTAATTTTTATTTTTCTTTTAGCTTAGTTACATAAGTCCAGTGGTATGCATGACTCACGCGTCTGCTCTCTGTGACACTTTGTAATGAATCAATGAATATAATGAGGTTACCTGTTACAAATAGACATGGATATCAATGGTTTTAATGCATGTTTCTCTCATATGAGTTCTCTTTCCTTTCATGCTATGTATGAATGCTTGTATAATTCTTTCTGTTATAATATATGTTCTGGATTCTATTAAAACACTTGGTCCAAGTGACTGCAAGGATCTAGAGGCCATTCTGAGCCCTATGTTTCTTGTTTGTCTTAACTTCCCTCATAGAAACTCTTACACTAATAAGATGATGCTTCCCACTAAACTCACATAAAAGAGAGACTCGATACCCGCACATGCCTCAGGTGATCACTCAGCTTCTACTAGGTGATAGTCCAAAGATGCATGGGATTCCTTCCTTTTATAATGGGAGTAAAATTGACTACATCTTGGTTCCGTTGCTGGGACCTCTTTTTGAAGTTGTAGTGGGATATAGCATACATCATGATTTGTGTAATGAGTAATGACAGAGCAGTTGACATTGGAAAATTTTGAATCGTGGTTCAAGAGCATGGAGGATGAATTTTCTCGGAGATACAACATTGGACCTGAGTTTAATACACATAGATGGGTAGAAGAGAACCTCTACCATGATCTGTATGAGACCTTCTTCTGCTGCTTCCCAGTAGAACTATATGAATGGCTTTCAACCTATGTGTCTAGATCAAGTTGGCGTTATGGATCGCATGTGGACCCAGAAGACTACGAAGGTTGTAGGATGCAAATCTATGTGGACCTCTTGTGGATCATTGGTGAAGAGGAGTACTAGCTAGCTACACTGAGTATGCCATTTCTACGTATTCTTGTCCAAAGGTTACTGAGTTTGAATTTCTCAAGCGAGAACCTAGAGGAACGTTTCTACATGTTATTCCCTAGCTATGAAGATATTTATGGTTACCATGAGTTTAGAGGCGCTCCCAATGGCCGGCTAAACCGTTCCGAGTCTTTGGTAAGGGAACTTGGGTGGAGGAAGATGGAAAATATCATGACGAGAAAAGAGAGGGAAGAAAGATAGCTTAAGTATAGTGAAGCGTGTGAAAGGAAGATTGCTAGATGACGTGAGGCTGCTTTAGTGGATGGATCTATGGAGACAGATGTTGTGGGAAGGAGTTAAGGTTCACATGGAGGATGTGGAACCTGAGCAGTCTATGCTACCCCATCTTGGCAAGTGCGTGAGGGAGACCCCTTCAGATTCTGGTGAGATTTCGTCGCATGGAGAGAGGAGAGTTGTTGGAAAATATCTGAACCCACCCAAAGGATCGAGCCATGGCACTTGTTTTTCTTGATCCAGAAGAAGTGTTATTGACCCAGTTAATATCAGTGGAAGAGATAGATCCATGCCTAGGAGGTATAATTTTTCAATTCCTTCTTCTATGGCTACACATATTCCAGTATTTGGAGGAGTCTTTGGAAAAGGGGAAAGTGTACAAGATTTTGGTCTCGCATCAGGGAGTGGCGTGAGACAAAGTAGTGGTAGTGGGGCGCTATCACAGACCATCAATGCACATTTTAGTGGGACCGTGGGGGCACTTGGCACAACTCCTATAGGCTCGGGCCTAGTGGTTCTAGTGGATCTGGTGGCTCTGGAGGCACAGGACCCAGTGGACCTAGTGGATCAGGCGGCAGAGGAAACATCGAAGGGAACCAAGGCTCTGGATCAGGAGGACAGGGACCCAAGCCACCACCTCAAGTATTCTTTAAAATTTCTCTGCATTTTCCAGATTACAAGGGCATTGATGATGTAGTGGAACATGTTCACAAATGCGAGCTGCTATGGTGCGTGAAGGGTATCACAACAACAGAACGAAAGGCTAGTTATTTTGTGACCACATTGCAAGGGCGCACGCATAGCTGGTATAGAAAGTATGACCCTCATCAAATGGTGGTGGACTACACTACTTTAAAGAATGTATTCTTGGCAGAGTTCCACATTCTTGAGTTTGAGCAGAAGAGCATTAGCGCTTTGAAGGAGATTCAAGCAAGGAATGGCAGAGAGTGTGTGGGAGTATGATGCACGTTTTAAAACTCTCTTGTCTAAATTATCATATGATATTCACCCTTCATAGCATGCACAAGTGGTTTGTTGGAGGATTGATCACCCCTTTTAGAAGGGCCTTGTCTCATAAAACTTTTACAGATCCACGCAAAGCATTGAAGCTGCCTTGCATGCCGAGGCTGTTGGTAGTATTGATACTGGTGTTAGCCCGTTCTTGGAGGCTTAGATTGTTGCTATGGCCAAACAGTTGGAAAAATTATCTGCGAACTCACCATGAGACTCGCAGTGGTTTGTGGTGCACATATTGTGAGATAGAGGGGCACGTTAAGGATAATTACCCCGAAGGATGGTACGCGTTATGACAGTAGATTATGAGATATGTCATGGGGACCATGATGCAAGTAGATGTCCCTTCTGCAGCACAAGATCGTGAAGATTGTATCTTGTTATTGTAAAATTTGCATTTCCACAACCATGATACTAAGGAATGTAGGCTCATTGATCAGATCCATGAGGCCATTGAGCATGGGATGCACTGCACCAGCATTTCTAGTGGTTCTAAAAATGATGATCACCGTTATGAGGGAGCGCGTAGATGGTGGCACGCGTGGAAGAGGTTTTCGAGGAGGATTTTGAGGTCGAGCTAACCACGAGAGGAAGGATTGAGTTCACGCGTGGAACATGTCTCAACCGTGGATCTACATAACCTTGAGAGCCCGCACTGTTGTAGTGCTCATGCCGCAGAAAGAAGCATAAGTATGAGGAGTGCCCAATTATTTGAGCATATGAATCAAAGCAACACCTAAGGACAAGGGCGTTGGGATGGTCGCATCAAGAAGGCGTATATACAATGGATGCCTCGTAACACAGATGTAGGTTTGGAACCTTTCTTGGTAACAAAAAGGGTAGAAGCTACGCGCACAAGAGAGGTGCCAAGAGAAGACCCCGGTTAAGAGGAGGTGGTCATTCATGGGAAGTATCCAGACCACGCATCAAAAAGGAGATGTATCAGACACCATGGATGTTATTCAAGCTTACAAGGGGATATCCAGTGTCTAAGGGAGTAATCCAGAGGGAGGAACAAGGGAGGAGAGTCGAGACACAAAAGTATGACCTAGATGAGGTTAAGGAGGTGTGTAAAATGTTAAGGTAGGAGAAAATCATTCCTTTGCTAGGATCCCTGGGTTGAGAGAGAAGGTATCATGCACCGAGAAGAGCATGAGAGACAGTGTCTTGCAAGTGAAGCTTCCCCCTCACATCCTCGACTATGACAAGGATATTACATTGAACGCGGTTGTAGATGGATGGATCCTCGAGAATATCCTCATTGACACAGAACAGAGGTTAATGTTCTAAGTTTGAATGCATGGCATCAAATGGGGAGACTCGCATTACATCCATCTTCAAATATGTTGTATATGGAAAACAAAACTAAGGAAATTCCCATCGGTGTCTTGAAGGATGTAGCTATTACTATCCAGGGAGCCAAGTTTACTCGGGACTTCAAGTCTTGGTTCTCGGCCGAGGCGAAAATTTCCCAAAGACTACTTGGGTGCCATTGGTGTTACAAGAATAATGTGGACCTTCGGTTCACTAAAGGGTACATCAGCTTTGAGAACAATGAGGAACGGGTCATTATACCCCTGGTTGATGGGAAGTCGATGCCCTATATTGAACCATTGGGAGAAGAAGTTCGAAAAGATTTATGTGCACTCAATCGAGACGCCGAGATGATACACCCTACTAATGGGGGTTATCCAAATTGAAGATGTTGAGTCGAGTAAGTGATACCACCAGTCGGCTTGTGACAATTGGGCACATGGAACTTACAAATTAATGGGATAAAAGTTGAGAGGATCGGTGACCAAGGTCACAAATGTGTGCACTGCTTTGGAACCTTGGAGGAAAAGAACTTCCCAAATATTTAGGAGGAGCCTTCCCCGAGATCTTTCTGCAGAGGTAGAAGTTCAAAGTGGAAGGATGAGAAGGAATGAAGGATGATGTTAAGTTATGTCTTGCTCGGCACAGTAGCTCGGTGGTGGGCCACACATTAGGAGAGCCTTTTCGAATGGCACGGGGTAATAATTTCTCTCTCTGTCAGGTTTTCTAGGAGTAATGTACCCACCATCATCAAGGACTACCATGGGAAGGATCCCACCTCTTTCCATATCCAGGAGTGTGAACGGGTCTGGAGAGAAGGCGCGGAATCTTTTCTAACATCCCTCTAGGTGTAAAAGTTGTATTCTACATTACAGGGTTGTGCACATGCATGGTACATTCATTCAGAGACACGCCGCCAGACAAGGAATTGGAAAGAGCTCGCGGCTGACCTTATTCAAACCTTTGAGTATCGGAGTACCAAGCCATCGATTGATAAGGCCTTGTAGGGTATCAAGTGCCTTACCATGGGGGATAGTGGTAGGACGGAAGATAGGCTATTAGAATTATTAGGTGAACCAAGTGTAGAGGCGCACTTTGAAGAAGTTGAGGAAACAGAAGAGTTACAGCTTGAGCATGCGTGTTTGGAAAAGGAGAAGGGAAAGTTGGTATATGTGATTGATGGAGAGGAATCGAAAGCTTAGATGTTAGCCATTCTGTAAGGAAGCGTGAGGTAGTGAACAATGCGAGATGATTTTGCACGTGCCTACCATGAGCCTTTAAAGACAACAAAAGTTAACATCGGTTCAGGAGAAGAACCTAAGGAAGCTATTATTGGAGATTACTAGACAGAGAAGGAAGTATCAAAGATCATTGATCTGCATTGTGTGAATTTGAGGATTTATTCCCGCGCGGTACCATGAGCTCAAAGGCGTTCACCACTCCTTGGGGGAAATGAAGATAAAGCTGAAGGACGGTGCACACTCGGTTAGAAAAAGGCCCTACCGATGAATCCCAATTTGCACGTGAAGGTTAAGGAGGAGATAGACAAAATGATATCTTCTGGGATCATTGAGGAAGTGGAAGAATCGAGTGGATAAGTTTGATGGTAATCAACATCAAGAAGGATGGGCGGATTAGGATTTGTGTGGATTATAGGGAATTGAATGTAGTTTGTGTCATTGATCCATTTCCGACCCCCTTCACTGAAGAAATTTTGGAAGGATTCACTGGGCATGAAATCTACTCCTTTACGGATGGATTTTCAGGGTACCACCAAGTCCGGATTGCAAAGGAAGACCAGGAGAAGATAACTTTCACCACCGAGTGGGGAATTTTTGCATATACGGTCATGCCCTTTGGGTTAAAGAATGTGCCTGCTGCCTTTTCACGCATATTAGTGCAAGCATTCCAAGACTTTATCCATAAGTTTATTCAGGTTTATCTGGAAGATTGAACAGTATATGGTCTGGTTAAGGACCATTGTGATAACTTGAGATTAATGTTTGAGAGGTGTAGGCGGTTGAGGATATCCCTCAACATTAAGAAGTGCATGTTTGCACACCCTTTGGGACTTTATTGGGGCATATCATATGTAAGGAGTGCACTTGGTAGATCCCGCTAAGGTTGTAGTTATTGTGGGGCCGAGGGAGCCTATTAGCTTAGCCAGCGCGCGGATTCCTTGGGCATACGGGGTATTATAGAAAATTCATTAAGGGATATGCCAAGATCACCGCACCTTTAGAGGAGCTACTTAGACACAAAAGTGCCTTCCATTGGGGAGAGGCGCAGCAGAGGGCATTTGATACATTAAAAGATAGGCTTATTACCATGCCTATTTTACATTTTCCCTCTTGGGACAAGCCCTTCCATGTCCATGTAGATGCCTCAGGGACCGCTATTGGAGAAGTACTTGCACAACTAGGTGAAGGGATTGTTGATCATCCTCTCTATTTTGCAAGCATGAAGCTGACACCAGAAGAGCCGAATTACACCACAACCGAGCGCGAGACATTGTCAATGATCTACGCACTCTTCAAGTTCTCGACACTATCTGCTGGTAACACCCTTTGTGTTTTACACCAACCACATGGCCTTGAAGTATCCGGTGAACAATCATGTTCTACAAGGGCGCATTTTTGATGGGTGTTGTTTCAAGAGTTTGAATTCACCATTGTAGTAAAACACAGGGAAAAACAACCGTGGGCCCGATCATCTGTCAAGAATTGATTCATGGGAGGACGCGCAGTAGTATTAAGGAAGCAATACAAGATGTGTAACTATTTAGGTTGCATGTGTGTGCCCTCGGATTTAGAGGATATTTCAGTATTCTTAAAGGAAGCTCTAGCGTCGGGTGGAATGAAGGCATTGGAAAAGAAGTAGTTGGCCATACGCGTTGTGCCCCTACATGTTAATTTATGGAGACTTATACAAATTGGGGTGTGATGAAATTTTTTGCAGATGTGTCTTAGAGCATGAGCACTTGACCATCATGGAGGAAGTGTGGGTGGGAATTATGTAGGTGATGCCACCGTGCGCAAGATATTAATGGCAAGTTTGTGGTGGGAACCCTTGTACAGAGATTGTAAAGATTATTGTAAAGCGTGTGACCATTGTCAGCGCATTGGCAAACTAGGAAGGAGAGATGAAAAGCCTTTGTGCCCTATTCCTAGCGTGGAGCCTTTTGAAAATTGGGCGATAGACTTTATAGGACCTATTACACCGGTAGAGTGCATAGGACTGGGTCACGTTATGTCATCACTTGCACAGATTATCTCACAAGGTGGGAAGAGGCAGCCCCAACTAAATATTGCAGTAACAACAGCAGAAAGGTTCTTGTGGGAAAACATTATCACGAGGTATGGATGCCCATTAAGTGTAACCAGTGATAGGGGTATGCATTTCTTGAATGAGACCGTGAGGATCCTGTTATCTGAATTCATGGTGGCTCATCACAATACTACACCCTATCACCCACAAGCAAATGGAACCATGGAAGCATTCAACAAAATACTGAGTCATACCTTGACCAATATTTTTGATGTCGGAAGACTTGATTGGGATGACAAAGTATCGGCGGTATTATGGGCTTATAGGACAACGTATAAAAGACTAAATAAAGCCACACCTTTTCAATTGGTGTTTGGCGTGGAAGCTATTTTTCCAGTTGAATTTATGTTGCCTTCTTTGCGAATAGTGCACACAGGAGGGTTAGGCATGGAACAAGCACTGGAAGAAAGAATTGATGAACTAATGAAACCGATGAGAGACGATCACTTGCCCGATGGAGCCAAACAAAGGGAAAAAGCAAAGAAAAAGGCTTGGCATGATTTCCATATTAGAAACAAGAAGTTTGAGGTTGGGTAGATGGTGTTATTATATGCTTCCAAGTTTTTGTGCCATCCTGGGAAGTTGAAAGTACATTGGTTGGGTCCTTACACAATATCATACATCCTTGATTCGGGTGCATGCTAGTTATAAGTTCTGAATGGGATGAATTTGCTTGGACACTTCAATGGTAGTAGGTTGAAGCCCTACTATAAATAAATCTTCTTGGTGTTTGTAAATAAGGAAATTTTGCCAGTTAGTTTAGGAGTTTCCTTTGCATTTTCCCTTTCTTGTGTTTCCCTTTTGCATTGTTGTTTTGTTTTGCGCCTTGGGCACCGGTAACCTTATTGTTATTTTTGGAGAATTTGTGAGTGTGAAGAGGACCACGCATCGCTTAAAGTGTGGGGTGGAGAGATGTGAAGAAGCACGTGATTAAAGTACCAAGGAAGTTGTGTTGAAAATCCTTGTTGAGTAGCCGGGTTGAAAGAGGTATATAAAGAGAAAAGATAAAAGAACCGTTGGTGTCGGGTAAAGCTACTTGGTAGATTCCACATACCGAGGAGGAGAAAGTGCATTTGAAAACAACACGAGGTAGGCAAGAGCAAGGATCAGGATAGAAGAAGTGCCTTCGGTGCAGTTTACGCGCGCAAGAGTCTCGTGTTAGGTTGGATTGGTTACGCGCCAGAAGGTTGGAGGAGTTTCGCACAAGTTGGGCACGTAAGTGAAGGCACTGAAGATGGGATTTGTTTGAAAAAGCCGCATTAAATGAGTAAAGTACGGTGGTAGGTGAAGTAGCATTTAATGTTCAGAAAAGAGAAAAACTATAAGTAGAGGGTTAGGGCACTCTCATTTTTACTTTGTGAAATAGAAGAGTTGGAGATATAAGCGAGTTTGACAAACTAGGGCTTTCATATTCGATCGAGTGAAGGAAGATCTGTGAGATTGAAGTAGCCAGTTTGAGATTGCGAACCAGAAGGAAGGGGTTACACGGCGTGGAAAGAGTTGAAGAGGCACTTTCTTGTGAATATTTTATCCCAGTTAGGGTTCAAAAACTAGGGCATGGGTTTAGAAGAGCTATATCATAGATTTGAGATCGAAGGATTGGAGGAAGTAAAATAGAGTAACAAGGAGAGAATTAGAGTGATAAAAATACCCCGACCATGACACCCAAGAAAGGAAAGAGCAAAGCCAAGGCTAAACAACCAAAACCCAAGGTAGACACAAATGAAGAATGGTATGTAGAGATGCAATACCCATATGGGGTGATGATGGGGAAGGAATGGGAATCCCACTTGAGAAGTGTACCTGTTAGTGACTATAATCACCGCATGAATACCATAGAAAAGGAAATGGCGTTAGAGTTAGTACACCCCACCAAAAAAATGAACACCTAAGGGTTTGCCTATATACGATGATGACGTGAAGGTGAAAATGGAGAAGGCAGGGCTGTTGCAACTCTATGAGTTGCCTTATTTTGGAAAGCCGAGTGCCTCATACTAGTGGTTGATGTCACAGGTGCATGAAGATTACTTCCACTTTTCTAGGGGCAAGATGCGTGTGACTCCCTAGTTAATTTCACAATTTACAGGCCTCATATGTGTGGGAGATAGCTTGGAAGATGACCTTGGTGACAAGGAGGCCATTCAAGAAACCATCACCGAGTATGCCTGTAAGAAAGGGTCGCGGTACTATGACATTTTAGACATCAAGGACCCTGTAATGAAAATGGCCATGCATCTGGTGACTAAGATGAATGGCCAGAAAGGTGGACACAGTAAAAACCTTGGCTACATGTCTACAGAAGACCGCTGCAGAGGAACTATATACAACCTATCCGTGTACATCGCTGAAGAAATTGTTAAGTGCACAAGGGAAGGGGACAGGATCCTCTTCAGAAATGTCTTGCTCACCATTGTATTCATGGAGATTGGAGTGCCCGATGCGCTAGACAAGTTCATGTGGGAGTACTCACCAAGGATCCTTCGCCCGCAAAGATGTTTGAAAAGTATGCTTGTGAAACAATGACAACAACCCACAAGGCACTGCTGGAAAAATGGTACATGTGCCTGAGGAATGAATTCGGAGGAGAGTGGAGAATCCCTTAACAACTCCCAAGAACCACCGAGGGAGAGGTTGAATTCGCGGTCTATCAACACTTCTGCTTAGGAAGATTTAAGCTGATAGATGAGTCATGGAACCCTTGGTGCAAGCTCCCTTCGCATTTACCGCTCAATACTTCCAAGCGGGGGTGAACAGTTTAAAGAATCAAAGAAGCTAAGGTTGGAACTGGGTAGGCTGGACTGGGAACACAGGGAGATGAGAAAGAAGCTAAACTACCTGAGTGGTAAGCGTACGTACGTGGAGAAGTATGTGTTGCACAAGACTCGGATGACTAGGCCAATGACGCTTCCCATCACTGGAGGATCCATGGTGCACATGTACTTGCGCATAAGGCCAAAGTTTGAGAAGGGCACGTATCTAGAGAACAAAGTCTTCATACCTGAAAATCCCTTGGGTAAGAAGGGGCCCCTGTTAAAGAAGAGAGGAAGAGACAAAGAATCACCAAGTGTGTTGACTGCTCAGACAGTGAGCATGCCATCCATGAGCACCAAACCAAGCACTTATGTGCGGAGAAAGAAGTCTCTAGTGAAGGAGAAGACACCAGAGATAGAAGTGCCTAAGCAACCTGTCTCCAAGGAAGAATCACCTGAGGAAGAAGATAAGGTTGAATCCCCTGATCAGGATCCAGTTCTCAGGAAGAAGTAGAGGGTGGATGAGGAAGCTGATTCGGAGGTAACCGACAGCTTGGAAAAATACATGGGCGGAAAAGAGGATGAGAGTGAAGAAGATGGTGGAAAAGAAGAAGAAACAGAGAAAGACCAAGAGCCCATGTGGTTAGCATCTACGACTCGGAAGAGGAGAGTGGAGATGAGAAGCAGGAGTTTGTATTCACGCGGCGCAAGGGCGCACATGATGAGGAAGATTCTGGGACATAGAGGGAAATGAGGAGGACGCCAAGAAAAAGGGGGAGCCATAAGTTTTACAAAGGAGCAGATCACTGAGGTGGAAAAAAAAGAAGCACAGAGGATGCTCAAGGTCCTGGTAGACCAAGAGTTGGAGCGTAGTGCGGACATAGTCTTGAGGAAGGGAAGGAGGAGAACATCGAAAAGAGCATGGCAGCACAGGGAGGCCCCTCCTGACAAAGTAAGCTTCCCCAAAGGTGCATGCTCGGGCAGAAGAACTTTTGATGCAAAACAAATACCAGTAATGAGCTATGTTGATGACACAAGGAAGGTGTTACGTGCGTGATTCCAGAGCACCGTACCCACGGATAGGTTCATAGCCATGGGGCCTTTTGAGAAGGACGACGTGTACCCCCGAACCAAGAATATGCTCTCTTGGGTGTTCGAGTCTCACGTTGATGAGCTAGACTTCGAAGTCTACCATGAAGCACTCATCACACTGCAAGAATCTAAGGGGGTCAATCCCTTAGTGAATGCTCAGGGGCTCTTGGTCGAGCAAGTGTGCAATGCACTAAATAAGGTCACGCGTTTGAAACCGAAGGTAGATTATTCACGTGCAATGACAGATTAGAATGTTGGAGGCGAAGTTAGGGAAGAAGGAGGAAGAACTAGCGGAGAAGGCCAACAGTTTGAAACAGGAAGAACTGATCAGCGCACAGTTAAGGCGCGAGTTAAAGGAAGAGAAAGTAAAGGTGTAGGAAGTTTACAAGAAAATAGAGTCTATTAAAGGCACCATCCTCCTTAAGCACCTGGACTTAGTGCCACCCGCATAGAAATACTCGTCCCTCCTGGAGTGTATAGAAGATCTAATGCGCGTCCTCACTATGGAGAGATGACCCTTATCCCTGGAATTTGCTGAATAAGTGACCGCACGCTTGAAAGAGGAAGACCGGTTGAAGGTGGTAGCGCTCATTACCGAGTACAAACCAGTGTACTCACGGAGGTTAAGGTCACTTTGCCTAGTCTGCGCAGATGCCCCATATGATACATGCACGGACACGATAAGGTGGCGAGCTCCTTAGTCACCACGCTTGAGATGGAACTAAAAGAATTCCAAGAAAAGAACAAGGAGAACAGGGTGGAGAGAGACAAGGTTCTGGCTGAAGTAGAGAAGAAATCAGAGGCAATTGAGGCCTTAAGGATCTCAATTAAGGCCCGGCCAAGGAACTATACCCCCCCGATCACTAGGAGGATGGATAAACTCGAGGACCCGGGAAAAGAGATGGAGCAAATTGTGGATAACTTGGGCACCTAAGGAGTTGGCTGAGTTTTGATGAAGTGAGCACCTGTGTGTGACCTCTCGCCGAAGGCACGGGTAAGGTCGAAGTATGGAATAAGCTAGAGGCCGACCTCCAAAAATATTTCCCTAGCTTGTTGAGTTGATGTCCCCCATTCTTCATTATTTTCTTGATTCTTTCATTCCTTATTCTTTTCTTTGTAAAGTATAAGGCTATTCATTGTTCCCTGGATAGCATGCATCTTGGTTAAGTGTTTCTGAGGACGGAGAACAAGCGTAGTGTGGGGTGATGTTGGACCCCTATAATATTAACCAAGTATGAAGGCGCGTGGGCACGCAGGGTCCTGGTTATGAAAAGGCACGCAAGACAAAAGTGCACAAAAGAAAGAGTTAAGGAAGCACATAGTTCACGTGACACGCAAAAGGAGGCTCGGGATTTAGTCAATCTGGGCACCCAAGGCGAGTAACAAGTGAAAAGCGAGATTGGTTACGCACGGATAAGATGTCATCTTGATGATAGGTTGGCCTGTGGAGGAGCATGCATGCGATGGAATCTTCTAGAAGAACACTATTACTTTGGTTCATTTATCTCCTCCTCCTACTTCTAAGGTCATTATTCATCCAATGCCTTATGTCATCATTCATGCATGCACTCCACTCATTCATCCACCACTATACCATCTCATCCTCCACGCAAGTGCTCCTACTTCAGATTAGATTCCTAAGTCATCCACGTTTGTGCTTCCCACCGTTGCACCTCCCATGCATTAGACATTTATTTTGTCTCATACACACATGCCGCTTCCACTTCACATGCTTCTACCACTTCTCACCCACTCAATCTTTGATAGGTGATTTTTTTCACCACCCCGATGATGCACTCATTTTATTACAATTCTTAGATGACTGCCGAGGATCTATTACAATAATAATTGCATTCAATATTTTCACTATACGATTCATTGATATATCTCTAAGCATACACTATCATACCATTTCCTAATGACGCACTCTTTCTTTAAGGTTTATTCTTGATTGCTTTGAGGGGTCTTATATAAATGAACCTCATCCTCATACACACATCCCGGGCATCAAAATTCTTCCCTCCCTCTTCATCATACTAACATGCGGTCACATATACTCTTACAATTGTTACATTCATTTGCTTTTTCACATCATTCATTATATAGATACATCTATTACCATTTATCGCTATTTATACATACAACACAATTTTTCATCACTTATCTATCACATTACTCAATCACATTATTTATTTTATACACTATCTATTATCCTTCATCATTTTCACACATCACTCATCTATCTATTTCAAACATCATTACAACATCAACACAATAAAATAACGCCAATCATCCATCTATATATCTCTCACATCAAAATATCATTATTCTCGTGAACAAGGAAAAGTTACAAAAGCTATGAAATGGGGTAAGAACGCTTAAGAAACCCCAAAATCTTTAAGAAAAAAATCAATGGACCATCAAATTAGAGATAAACAAGAGCTACCTATTTGCATGCATATATGAAGCTTGAAACAAACAATCAATCTCTAACATGTCTATATTAGTTCTCTACTCCATGAAAGCTATAAACAAATGAACCTATTAAAGCTCTAGCAATCAATTTTTATTGTTTATATTTCAAAAAATTGAGAGTGGAAGCTCACCATTAATGGCTTCTCCCATTTACCCAAAGCTTTGAAATGGAAAAATCAAATGATAAACAAATAGCTCAAATAAAATATGAAGGAAACTCTAAACAACCTAAAATGGCATAAATCAGAAATAAGAGGGAGAGAGAGTTCTTAGAAAAAGGTTGAGAGGTATGCCTCTATTTATAGTTTTTGGATTTTCATAAAGGGATGTTTTGGATGCATGTGGGACTAAAAAGGCTCTAAAAGGTGATTTTCAATAAAAAAACATTTCGAGGTGTGAACATGACTTTGGAAAGCTAAGTGGCTTTTTGGAAAGGTAAGATATTTGTTTAGAAAGTCAAATCCTTCTAGAAAATCAATAGGAGGGTTAATTAACCTAAATCAAGGTTATTTAAGGAAATAAGCTTATAGAATCTAGTTAGAGAGGGATTAGCATGGTTTAGGGGGCTAGAGAAGGTTAGATAAGATAATTAGCTAGCGTAGTGTAGCCAATTCACAAGTAACTAGGATAGTTAGTACAATCTTAGTAATAAGATTGTGTAGACCAAACTATAGGTGTCTACATTTTTCCTCTTTGAGGTGGAGTAATTGACGTCATTTCAAAAAAAAGTAGACAAATACAAACATCTAAAAAATTAAAGGGTTAGAAGAAAAATTAGTTAGGCTGAAGGGATGCCTCCTCGAGTGTCAATGGGGTGATGGAAGAACTCGATCAATTATTAAAAAAAAAAAAGAGAACAAAAAAAAAAATGTGACGAGAAGAAAGGGGAGATAGAAGAGAAAAAAAAAGGGATTTTGAGTTATCCGCAAACCAGTGTTATAGAAACAATTATATTCATCATATTGCTAGTAATCTTAATCATTGGTCCTTATTAAGAAAAAGAATGAACAAAAGTGTAGTATGACATGAAAATCCATATACGAAAAAAAAAAAATCACTACTAAAAACACCAACTCCATGCAACATACAGAATGCAATGCAATACGAGAAGTAAACAAGCTGATATAATAGGGAAATAAGTATAAACACACACACTTAAACCAACAACGTTCAAGATAGTTGCACAAATATTTTGTTATCTAATTGTAGTCCCAAATATTTTTGATAAATGACAGGGGTTAAAATAATGCCCCAAGAAAATTGTAAATGCAAGGGGAAATATGGAGGATGTGTAGGTCCTATGAAAAAGTAGTGTACATGATGAAATAGTACCAAGCAACTCACAGCCCCAAAGTATAGAAAAAGTAAGCAGCGTATCTTTTGTAAATGATTGTAGATTCGGGTGATCCGCGAGTCGTCGCTTTCAAAATATGTGAAAACACCAGCAAGATAAGAGATGAGTACCATGTGAGATACATAGATTTCAGCTGCAAATGAGCTTTTGTACTAATTTTGACAATTTAGAATTGTTACGTTTTTTTGAAATTTTGTTGAAAATTTTGTAATTTTTAGGAAAATTGTGATTTTTACAATTTTTGATCGGTTAGAAGAATTGAGAAAATAGAATATTATTTTAAAGCACTCAGAATTTCTCCAGGGTGAAGAAACAGACATCAGGTAGCAGATTTGCATCCCCGATGAGAAGAAAATGGGTCAAAAATCATTATTTAATAAAATAATAATCAGGGTGGTTGAACTAGAAGAAAATAGAAGAAAATATTGCTTGAGTGTTTTTTTAAAATGTCACAAGGAGAATAAATGAATGTTAGGTGGCACGTAGTGCCCCAACGCATCGAAAATTAGTAAAAATAATTATTTAATAAAAATAATTATCTTAGTGAGTAGAAGAAAGTGTTTAAATGACCATGACAGTCAAATGAAGTGTTTCAGACATCACGATGGGTCAAAATAACCCTATATACCCGCCCCGGGGAGGGGGGTAAATCAATCACGATCAGTTCATTTGTTGTAGAGATCTTGTAAATTTTCACCACGAATGCTTTGTGAGCTGTGAGATAGATGAAAAGAGTTCAGAGGTGACTTAGATGTGCAGACCAGATCTGGGAGTACCTTCGGGACAAGGCCGATAGACACTATATGAGTGGTCTATCCTTTCATGTCTATTATTTTATTTAATGTTGTTTTTAGCACATTTTTAGGGTAGATTAGGGTAAAAACATGGGTATGCAAACACATACGCGTTAAAAATTTGGTACGTGTATGTGTACTGCCAAAGGGGTGTGTATGCATCGGGGAATAAGCACACATGTGCGCATGAATACGTGTCAAGGGACGCATAGGCACGTAACTAGGTGTGTATGCACTAGGAGGAGTTAGAATTTTGGAAGGGAAATAGTTAGGCTTGTACATGTTGTGATAGGATCGTATATGTTGGAAAGGATGTGTATACGCGTTAGGTGTGTATACATCGGGATAGGCATGTAGGCATATAAAATGGAGTGTATACGCTAGAAGAAACACTTAGCTAATTTGTTAAGAAAAATAGGATAAGTGTAGGAGAATGTAAGCTAGATTTTTAGAAGAAAAATTGAAAAATAGGACTTAAAAGAATAAAAATAGAAGAATAATAGATAGAAGTAGATCATAACAAGTGTATTTTTTATTTTTTAGAGATGATCGCCATCCTTACTGCACTCAGTGGAACCATCATTACAAATCCTTCATCATTATCCATTATGGAGGCACGTTTTTCATTCTCCAAACATGCAGACCCCTTTCATTTCATCATTTCATCCTTATCATTCCAAAATTTGATTCTACAACTTTATAATTTGATATTTCACGTTTTACACGGGCCTAAGTAAAAATTTATTTCAAAAACACCTCAAATCTACAAATTAATCCCTAAAACCACTTGCATTGATCTTTACAGGCACAAACAACACAAATTTGCCAAAAATTCGATCAAAATTGATGCAAAATTCGTATTTCCACACTTCCTGGAGCAAAAATGGCGGCCAAAATGAAAATGTACAGCTACCATTGATTTGCTCTTTCTCCTTCAATCTGGGCCCTCCACATGTCAAAATACGATTGGGAATGAATTTGGGCTCACTTTTGACTTTTTAACATTTTTGGAAAAATGGAAAAAATTGACTTTTTCTCCGCCTCCTCCCTTGAAATTTGGTGATGACACGTGGCATATGGTGGGTCCCATTGGGATCACGACTCAATTCTATGCATTTTGACCTTTTTGAATTTTGGAAATTTTTTACCTTTTTCCCCACGGGCCCGCACCTCTACCTTTGCCCTTGACACGTGTCATGCTCTCTATCGCTAAAATTCCGCGGGCTTATTTCATGTTTTAACCCCTTTTTCGCTAAGGGAAAATTTTCCATTTTTCTTCCACGGGCCCGCACCTCCGATTTCTCCCTACCATGTGTCTCCTTTTGATTTGTCGCGGAGCCACACCTCAATATTTCATTCTAAGTATTTTTGCAAAAAGGGAAAAATTCCCTTTGCCTCCGCCGACCCGCTCTGCCCACCACGTGTCTCCTTTTGCGCCATTACAGACCCACGGTTCCATTTGCAACTTTCACCCTTTCGCCAAAAAAGGCAAAAAATGCCTAAGTCTTCCACTGGTCCATGCTCCCTTCGACCAAGCGCCTGCCACGTGTCCACCCCCTGCTCCATGGCGGACCCGCGGGCCTTTCCACACCATTTTTTCCTTTCACCAAAAAGGAAAAACTTGCCTAAGTCCCCCGCCAACCTCCCACTCTGCCTTCACATGAAAATGAGACACGTGTCCTCCTCTGGGACCTGTGGAGCTACGAGGAATATTTACAAATTTTTCCAAAAATCAAAAACACTAAGTTTTTAGAAAAAACCCGTCGAATCTCATCCAACCAGAAGTGGCCACGTGTGAGGGACGGTTTGAGCTTAATTTTGATGGGAAAATGACACCCGCATTTAATCGCCAAAAACGAGAATTTACCGTAGAGATGCCCGATTAGATTTTTTTCGTGGGGTGAAGGATTTTTGGTCAAAAACAAAGGGAATGCATTTTAAAGCAATTTTTGACCATGGCAAAGGATTTTGAGGGGAAAAATGCAAAAATGAACAAACACGAGCTCCACAGCCAGAAAATGGAAAAAATGACAGAGGCCCATGGATTTGGAATTTTAGGGCACAATGTAAGGCACACATGTATTTTTCTTTCAAAATGGGGCAAAATAATAAGTTTGTGAGCCTTTGAAAGCATTCAATCTGGAGAACAAAGTTTGCAGACCACCAAGTTTGAAGAAAAACTTTTAGAGCACGTAGAACAAAGGGGAAAGATGGGAAAATAACAGAGGATCAAAATGGACACCAACAAGATACAAGTTGGTGTATGTTTCGGTTTAATTAGTTGTACAAGTTGAAGTTCAAAGTGCAAGACAAGGAATTTGTTTGCAAGACAACAAATTTCTCCAACTTGCACTAAAACTTTTTCAAAGTGTATAGAGGCTTGTGGAAGGTGTTTAGGCAAGATATTTTTCTAAGATTTCTCTAAGGATCTCCCTACATATTTGTATGAGAGTTTTGAAGTGAATATATATATTTGGTCTATATTAAAAAGAAAAATGCAAATATGTTTATATCATGCAAATCAGTTGTAAATGGATATTTTATGTAGTTGAATTAATCTTATTTCAAGGAATTGAGTATCATGATTATTATTGTAGATCATATGCAAAAATATCTTAATATATTGTAATGAATGAACACAATATTTCTTGAAATGAAACACAAGATTTATAGTAATGGAAGTTAATTGCTAAACCTTGTCATCATGTTAGTTGATCCTCTTGGTCGAGTGGAGATAACCTCAATGAACTTTAAAAATCATATGAAATGACTTAATGTAATAAAACAAGTTAAGAATCAGACAAGTATAAAATGTGGCTTAATAACGAGACTAATTTCCCTTTTGTGTTGTCTTGGAGTTGTATGTATTTGTTGGGCTCTATTCTAAATTCTTGCTTGGAGGAGTTGTCCTAAAATTAATTGTCTTCTTATAGTTGGTTGTTTTCTTGAATGGTCAAGACCTAGACAAGATGGATAGTAGTTAGGCTTTACTCATTTTCTTGCTAAATGTAGAGGAAATCATTCCCCTTACCCTCTTGTCCTTAGTTGCATAAATGTTGTGCTTTGATTGCTCCTTTGTGCATGTGCAATTTGAATGAATGTTGTGATCCATACATTGTGGCGGCACACAAATGTAAATGTGTGTGTGAGGATGAGATGTGACACCAAGATGACAATGAGAGATAAAAGTGGTAAGATAAAAGATGGATGAAGAGACAAGCTTTTGTGTGTTGTTGTGATTGTCTCACCTGGAGGAACCAAGGGAGTGCGCAATTCGTTTACATTGGAGGTAAATGGGGACAATCATCCTTTAAGGAATTATTCTTTGGGAGACGAAACGAAATGTGATGTGTTGTGTTGATCCACTCGGAGGAACCAAGGGCCTACTGTGCCTCCTTCATTGGAGATAGAAGTGTGTTCTTTGTGGAGTATCTCCCCTCTTTGTAAGTATTAATAACAAACTTTTATGTGCTTTTTATTATTAGAGCAATGTCCTCCCCATCGTTTTCCAAGAAAATGTGGTTAAGTTGCATGAGTGTCTGTGAACTAGAACCAAATAATTTGTAGTTGTACTTTTCATTCCATGTTAAGTGTTAGGTGTGTATGTACTTGTAATTGTTGTCTTGCATGTCATAAAACTGTACAAAAGATACCTCTAGATTTGGCTATGATTTTGGTTGGTGAAATTTCAAGCATTACACTATGGTATTAGAGCCAAGGTTCAAACTGAACCTTTGGGATAGGTATGTGGCTTGATAACTAAGTATGAGATGGTGGAAGAACTAGGAGAGTTGTGTTGTGATTTTTACAAACCTATACTGTAATGTTGAAGATGTATTTGTAGTGTTGTACTATCTCGTGCGACACTGTGTGCTATCAATGTGTTATGAGAAAAAAGTGTTCCTTGTGAATTGTGAATGTGTTGTGATGTTGCATCACCCCATTATATTATATTTGTTTTATTCATATGTTAAATAATAAAGTGTTTTCATTGTGGAATGTGGATGTATTATACATGTGCCATCAATATGTTATGTGACAAATGTGTTCCTTGTAGATGTAATGGGATATTATATTTCCGTGTTATGTTGTATTTATGTATAGTGCCTATCACATTTAATAAAATAAATAAATAGATAAGGGTGTGTGTGAAATTCACGGTGGAAGGGAATTAAGAAGGCAGTTGGAGAAGAGATGGCAAGTGGTTGGAAGGTGGCATGGAGTGTGGGATTTCTAAACGACCTGTAGAACTGTCATCTCCTTGCATAGTAAAATAAGCACTCTATTCGAGGTCTAGAGGTGTCAATAAGAGGAAACCCAAAATTAGATAAATAGAATATTACATGCAAACGTGCTAGCAGAGATCTTGTTGCAGCCATCCTAAAATCAATTCACTATGGGTTAAATCAGTCCTGTACGCAGAGGTAAATCTATACCCAAAATAACTCCTCACTTTATTATACACAAATTGATTGATTTAGATCTTTATCTGCCTCTGAAACGGGTTCAAATGGCTTGTGAGGAAAGCAAAGGACTACCTTCCTCTATTTTGATGTTCTATGTAGAAAATAAGAAGAAGATTGAGCTTTCGGAGGCTTGTATTCAGGTGTAGTGTCTTGTTGTATTGATTTTCTCTTCTGTTTCTGGGCATCTCACAGAACTTTGGCATTGTACAGTGTTTGACGAAATGAAAGAACGGGGCAGCTTCTCATGGAATTTGTTACGGAAGTGTACAGAAGACATGAGTTTCCACACGGGACAGTCACACTGTTTCACCTATGCAACAAACACGTCTCCCACCTGATCAGTTTACATTTTCCTATGTACTCCCGGCCAAAATGTGGAACCTTACACAAGGCAGGTGAACTGCTGGACAAAATGTCTTAAAAATGTGGTTTTGTGGACATGAACCTGCACAAGCAGGATTTGTAGGTGCTGACATGCTGACAGCGGTGGTTTGTGGAGACATATTTACTTCTCCTCCTGAAAATTCTATCATGGTTGGAATTCGGGTTGTTCTGGGCCTCAAGGTTGCCTTTTGATTGTCACGAACTATACAGGGGACTCGTGCCAATTTTTATTGCTTGATTATCATGTTTAAGGCCTCAAGTATGGAATAGCGAGCAAACTATTAACTTTAGCCTGTTGATCTTTAGTTACTGGGTGTTAATTTCATATGTAGAGTATGTCTTTATTAAACATGTTTTGCATTGGAAGGACTTCTCAGAGTTGTCAACACTCCTATTTGTAGCATTGCTGGAAAATAGGGTACTCTGTTTAGCAGCGGCCATTTCATTTAGGAAGTTATTGCTACAACACTGGTGATTTTTTTTCATGCTGGACAGACAAACCCCAGGGAAATTAGACTTACGCTAATCAGTATTCCTTGATTATCATGTTTAGGGCCTTATTTTTTGAAATAGTGAGGGAATCTTAAACTTCAGGCTAGTAATCTTCAGTTACAAGTGTTATGAGTGTTAATGATATGGGCTAGAGGATAATTTTCCTTTATAATTTTGATTTTTATTCTAGTATATGTTGGTGAATGATGCAGTAACAATATTCGGCATTGTTTTCATGGAGGGGTGATAAGGAAAGGTTGTCTGAATAAGAGGCTATTTGCATGCTTTTATCACTTTTTAACCAATTTAAGAGATAATGACTCAATGAAGGTTAGTCACGTGGGGGTAGAAACTTTAAGGTTTCTGTGAACGGTCGATCGGAAGGGCGAAGACATCTAAGACCAACTGTCTACTTCCAGGAATGGTTTCCTTACCTTTATCTTTTATAATTTTCATATGATGTGGTTCTTCATTTGCAATATATAAAAAAATTAAACCATTAGATACTTAAACAATTGAATATTTTAACCACACGGCTAATGCAATCAATAAAACTCCACCTGGTGATTTATGCTACCGACTTACAATTTGACTATCAACCATGTCATGACCACAACCATATGCATTGCTAGACCCAGTATCAAAATTTGGTTCTCGTGCCCATTGGTATTGACGAGAGCTAGATGGGTCAACTAAAACAACCATATATGTCTACCTTGCAAAGTTAGAAAATGCAATTTCCAGAGACATGCAAAACAACATACTGAGCCAATAAAAGAGATGTCAAGTGTTGTATGTGTCCCTTGTTATGAGGAGAGTTACATCAAGCCTTAGATTGACCCCATTCGACCATTTGTACTCTCTTCGCCGCTCCTCTAGGAGCCCCGTTACCCTGTTTTGCACTTTTAGGAAGTTGTTAAAACTCACGGGGGTTCACTTAGTAAAAGTATGGTATAGCACGTGTGTTCAAAGGGTATTAAAGAATACCCTTAATTCTAGTTTTTACCTCTAATTATTCAATTGATAATACCCCTCATGTTATATTATTAGAATGAAAATACCCCTATTTTTTCTATGTACCTTACCCATTTTTTAATTACAATTTTATTTACCCCTTTTTATTTCTACCCTAATATATTAAACATAAAATATATCATATTTCTCACTAATTTTTTTTAATATGCATTTCCTCTCGAAAGATAGTTTGAAGCCATTGAAGACATATTACCAATCACCTTATAAATGTTAAGCTTTAATCATTTATCAATAGTTCTTCAAATAATTAAGATGGTGAAATAATATCACTTGTGTTGAAAAACGTACTCAATCCTTGTTTTCTAACATCTTATTATTTCTTGGTTAAAAATCTCTTGATTGAAATTTTTTTATTAAAAAAGAGATTATAATTTAATTTATGACCACAATCATTTTAAAATTTTAAGGTATTTACTTTTAAAAACTAGGTTCAAATGTTTTAGTTTTATATTAAAATTAAACCTCTCTTTCCTTTGACCACCTCTCTAACCTACCCCCAATACTTGATTCAAAATATTAATAAATTAAACCCTTTCACCCCCTCATGTCTACCGGTATATTGACTTGAATTTTATTAATTTTAATTACCTCAATATGAACCCACGTGCTAGGATATTGCCTAGCCAATCAACCCCCCGTGTTAAAACTGAAAAGTTGGGTTTCGAATCGGCTCGCCGCTTGACCCGTGAGCAATGAAATGTTTTTACACCTTTACAAACCTCTAGTATTTTTACTAGAAAATTACATGGAACCTTCAGTTTGGGAGAAAACACATTCCTGACCGGGTTTGGCAAGGGGTTTTGTAGGCCTCTTATCGCGGTTGACTAAGTCAAGTTAGACCGATTACAACCGGTGGCTTTGGAAACCTAGCCGCCAATTGAAAACCATTCGCCAATTTCGAATTCCATCAGTTCCTATGAATTCCTAGTATATAAGAGGACACATAATAATTTAACCGTTGTGCATCGCCTAATAGAAGGAAACTTTTGAATGCAATTTCTCAGCCTCCGAGCCTAAATTGAGTGTTTTTGCAACTAGTAAGAAAATGTAAAAAGGAAGATGTAGGATCCCAGAAAGTTAGCAAACCATCATGGAAACTTATTAACACTTGTAAATAACGTTTGAACTCTATCTTTTGGCTTGACGCGTGAAATTTGACTTTTGAGAAAATAGTGTTTCTCTCTCTTCCTTATCTCTTTCTCTCTCCTCCCTTAGTTAAGAAATGAAATGAAATGAAATGAATATATGCCCTAACCCTCTCTTTTGTGTGTGTATTATTACTACAATGTAAATGGAAAACTAAAAACATTAATTATGCTAGATTTAGGTGGATGTCATGCCAATGATTTATCATTGATTTCATGCTCACATGGTTTTGCAGGATGTAAGTAAGATGGTGAAACATCGTGGTTGTAATTCATTGAAGTATTGTTGTAATTTATGTATGATAATGGAAAAAATATATTTATGTATTGTTATGTTACAATAAAGACTTATTATTAAAATTTGGCAATATGAATGAGATGTTAGTTTTAGGGGTGCTTTGGGAAATGTGCATTTAACTATAGGTGTTCTTTTGATTCAAATTTACATATGGTAAAAAGGGGGTTGGATATATATGTTAAGTGAAATTGTAGAGGATAGTTCAACATTTTGTGAAGTATTGAAAGGTTTATTAGTGAAGTTTTGTAACATTTTTAAGATGCTAGTGTTTAAGGGAAATGTTCATCTAAACATGGGTGTTATTTTGATCCCAAGTTTTGTATTGTAAAAGTTGGATATATGTGTTAAATGAAATTGAATTTAATAGCTTATAGTGCAATTACAATGTGTAATTGATGATTAAATAATTGGTGTGTTGTGTTTCTTACCTTTAAAATGTAATAAAGAGATCTAAACGAAATAGTCCACCCTAGTATAAACTTTGTGTATAACTACCCTTCCTGTGTGATTCTTTGTAGCATAGAAAACTAAAACCTTAGGATGAACTTAAATTTTTACACTCTATAGCACCTTCTAGTTAAGTAAATGAAAGCCCAAGTTTGAGTTTATTTTCATAGCCCACATGCTTAGCGACATTGTTGTGAACCCGACGGATAGGAACAACATGGTCAAACTTTATTTTGGGTATGTGGTTCCCTCCTATGATTGGTAGTCATGTGTGTAGTAAGGATAATGTGTTCTCTTAAGTTATTACTTTGTGGAAACCAACATTAAACATAGAGTAAAACCCTCTTGGACCAACACTCGTGTTGAGTGGTGAAGATCACCAACTAACCTTGAAAGTCACCTTTAAGAGTTGGGATCATAAATGAACTTGATACCCAATCTCATTTATCATTTGGGTTTTATGACACAATACTAAGAGTTAATTGTGAAACTTAACAACATTTCAATCTATGATTAGTTGTGGGAATGTAACCATAATATGGTGTGCTAGGAGAAAAGTGAAATTTAGATCACTCATATAACATGTTTAAACCATCTTGTGGTGAGAAAAGGGACCCACGTTGTGTAAACTCTAATGCAAAACTTAATCCTTTAAACAATGGACTACTCCATCTTGCTCTTCCACTTATCCTAGTATGTAATGGATGTATGATGTGAAACTATGATCATGTTCTTAGAGACAAATCCCTTAAGACATGGACTAGTAGTCTCATGAGGATACAAATGTTGTGTTAAAAAATAGGTTACACAATTCATTACAAAGGGTATATGAACCTAGTTAGGGAAGAATAAAACCTCTTAAGTCAAACGTAAAATGATATTCAGAAACCTAATCTAGAAAAAAAATAAAGAAGTATGTTGCCATGTTAAGTGCCTTCGAATCCTTAGCTAATTGTGGGAGCATAACTATAATAAAACTATAATTAACACTTGTCCTTGGGAAGTGTAATCGTGAGATGTTATTCCACAGGTAAGGTGGAACATGATCTTCATTATAATGTGATTAAACCCTCTCGCTATGGATGAAGAACCTATTTCCTATAATACTTATTGTGTACTAACTCAATTATAAATTTATAAATGAATGAAAGAAACTTGACCCTAAATCCTTGAGAAAAGATGCGAACCTTCCCTCCTTTGGGTTCGGACTTTTGTTCATTGCATAACTGAGGTATGATACAAGATCAAGGTGCATTCACTGAGGAGTGAATCCTAGGGATAATACCTAGTAGCCTTGTGTGTATGTAATTAGCCTCGTGTGTAAATAAATACCCTATTAACAAACGAACGAATTAAACAAGTAATTGAAATAATGTAGATGATCCTTATTTAATGAGATACTCCGAAAGTTAAATGTTAAACAATATAGAGGAAATCTAGCAAAAAGGAAAAGGGAATGTATGATTCACATATTATGAACCTTTCTAGGACTTAAGTTAAAGATTGAAACATGATTGTAATAAATGTGTAATCCTAAAATATCATGTCATGGGAAGACCCTATCTATAAGTGTGTCCTATAGTTGAATTGTTATGTTGTTCCTTATCAAAAAAAAAAAATGATCTTGTTGTGTATCACATGGTTCATGTTACCTATGTGGGTTATTGTTTATGCAAACATATATTGTGTTGTGCATCGTCCCAGTGATCTCTTGTCATCGTCAAATAAATACTACTACGTAAGTCCAAAAAAATATTATGTTATTTTTACTGTTGTATTTGTGTGTGTAATATGTGGGTGTTACATTATGCTATTAGTATGTTATGTAATGAAAACATTGTCTTGTAAACCATGAAAATGATGTGATGTTATACCACCATCTTATGTAGTATATGTGCATATAAATCTCTTGTTATGATGTTGTGTAGTAAATATTTGTTTCCTATAGTTCGTTGTGTTGTGTTATCCTACACAAATCTTTATGGATAATATCAAGGTGTAAGTGAGGGTGAGAAAAAAGTGAACGGTTGATTGTACTTGCTCGAGCCAAGTATGAAATAGGAAGTCAAACTTTATGTAGATTGAAAACTCACTCCCTTTCCTTTAATATATGTGATATTTGCTCAATGGGATGGTGTTAGATCCAAGGATCAAATTTTGGAACTTTTGGGCCGGATTTGTAACTTGACAATTGAGTATGAGATGGTGGAATAACTTGGAGAGTTGGTTGCAGCAAAACATTTACTATGATGTTGCAAATGTACTTGATAGTGTTTTACTATTTGGTGTTTTGTTGTGTGTTATTAATGTGTTATGTGATGAAGTTGTTTGTGAATTGTGGATGTAGTGTGATATTATATCACCCTGTTATATTGTATTTTTACTATCTATATGTTAAATAATAAGCATTTTCTCTTGTGAATTGTGAGCGCATTGTATATGTGCTATTAATATGTTATGTCACAAATGTGTTCCTTGTAAGTTGTGGATGTAATGCGGTGTTATATTTCACTATTATTTTAATCAATATAATAATAGTTGATATGAATATATATAAATTCATGCCAATTACATATAAGTGGATTCGTGGCTATTTTTCATATTCAAAAAAATATATAAGCATAAGAATTCACGGTTCTACCCTCTTAATATAATAATTGTGGACATAGGGTAACCGTGGATACACGGATAATTTTCCTATTCAACTATAACAATAGAACTGGGGTGTGGTGGACAAGGCTATAGAAATTCATGGAAATCGGCATAGTGGACAAAGTTATAGAAAAAAATGGTTGATAAGAAACGAAAAAATAATTGAAAATGTCATAGTTCAATTTGAAATAAATAGGTATAAGAATTCATGGCTCTAACCTCTTCTTATATTAATATAGTAATAGTGGATATGAATTTTTTCCTATTGAGATTGAGGTATGGTGGATAGAGTTATGGAAATTCGTGGAAATAGGTATAGCAAACATAAGTATAAAAATAATGGAATCTTATATTTTATAAATATAAATTTTCATCAAAACACTAAATCAGGGTGCTTGAAAATGTACTTCCAATTCTCATTACTTCTATCCGCCTTCAAAGAATATATAATATAACATTAATGTGATTTAATCTTAGATTCTTTCATTTCATAAATATAAACCCTCACTAAAACATCAAATCGAGTGCTTCATAAAACACTTATAATTTTCATTACTTATGTCCTCCCTCAAGGAAACGATTAAGACTTGCTTGACATATATAATATATTATTAATGTGATTTGTTCCATATTAAAATACATGTTAGAAAACACTTGAGTGGATACGATAATGGTATTTGTTCCATATCAAAATATGCTTTTGAAAGCAAAAGAGTGTATACAATAATTGCATTTGTTCCGTATCAAAATGCATGACAACCAAAAAAAAAAAAAAGTAGATACAATAGGCAACTAAAAATTCCAATACTAGGAGGGAATTTTTAGAAGCTATGAAAACATGTATATGCAATTATTTTTTTATTTGATTATTTATCCGAAATGTTTTATTGTATATTATGTCTAGGGAAGAATATAAAATACCAGTTTTACAACCAAATTCTCTTCTTAAATTTTGGATGAAATCATTGGTTGTTTTTGGTAAACTTGGGTCACATTAAGAAGTATTTTTCAAGGCAATAGTTTAAATTTAATAGGCATCATCCTTTTGATGTTTTAAAGAAACAATGGTTTAAATTGTCCTTTGCATTTCTTTTGTGTATTCATTTTTTTGTCACGGTTTTTTTCTTAATAGTTTTAGATGAAGTTGGGGCTGATAAGAAACTAATGTGAATCCTTTTTCCTTACATGATAACATGGGAAATGGTGTAAAATTGGTGTATCCATTTTAACTTCATCATTACATTGTAAGTTAGAACTTCTAATTCAATTCTGAAGTATGCTCTTTTTGTGTGTAACAAAGTGGCACTAAAAGTGTAGTTTTAGTAAAGATGTTGAAACATACCCCTGGGAAGCCTCATTATTTTGGAAAAAATGCCACATAATGAAGCTCATTTTCTCATTCAATAGCCTTAATTTACATATTTTATTAAATAGAATTCTTCTACATGACCCCAACCCAACCGTATATACATGTTCCTTCTATGGAAAGTATTATTGTTTAAGTCGGTAAGGCTTGCGGGTTTTTAGTCGTTGACCATAATCTAATTGTATGGGCTTGATTGGTCAAAAGGATGTCTCCTTATATGCGATCTAGTTCAGGATAAAAATTAATCTAATAAAATTTTAATTGTGGTCAAAAGGATATCTCTTTATGTATGATCTAGTTCAGGATAACAATTAATCTAATAAAACCTCGACCGTTGTCAAAAGGATATCTCTTTATCAATGTGAAATTTCTATTGCAGTCACTAATTATTAATCTCCTATCTTAAAAGATTATTTAACTTCCGAAAAATAATTCACAGCTAATATCGAAAAATAACACAACTGCAACTTCACTAATAAAAATATGGAAAGAAATGTGTAACACAATGAACACAATATTTTCAAAAAATTGTCCCTAGAAAAACCCCTAAGGGAAAACCAGTTCTACAGATGAGAAATTATATTAACTTCAGAAAATTAAGAGATACAAAGATTCCTTTCCTCTTACTAGCAGAACTCCGACAATCTCCCAACTTCTCCCACTGATATCCCCCACTACTATCCCTAACGCTATCACTGCACCCTTGCTAACACTGCAAGACTATTTTCTATCACTGCAAACTTACAAACTCATTTGCTAGCACTACAAATGCTTCTCCAAAACTTGTACTCTCCAAATTCCCAATGACCTCCTTTTATACTACTCTCATTGGAAAACAACGGTGACATCGATTCTCAATCGATGATTGAGATACATAACAACTTAACAACCATAACAAATTTGGTTGCAAGGTGTCAATAAAGGAAATCAATAATTAGAAAATAATTAATACATCCTCAACAATAAGATAACTATTATCTAATCTTGGAAATGGAAAACAGTTGTCCAAGCTAACAAACTAACACTCCCTCTTAATGAGGAAGTTGTTCTACATGACACCCATCTTATCTCTAAAGAAGATAAATTTTTCCTTAGTCAAAATTTTTACTACCTACTCCTCTCGTAGGTATGTATTGTAGAGCCGAACAATACCTCGTTGTACACAATCCCCGATGAAGTGATACCCGATATCCATATGTTTAGAACTATCATGAAACATTGGACTCTAAGACAACTTGATGCAACTCGATTGTCGCAGCAGATCACGAGTCTCAACCTTCAACAAACAATGCCACTAGCAACTTCAAAGCCATATAGCTTCACATGTCGCCATGCTAGCTATAATGTATTATGCTTTTAATGAACTCAAAGCCATAGACTGCTTCCTCCTGAACCAAGAAACAACTCCTAATCCTAAACTAAAACAACACCCCGAAGTTCTCCTTTTGTCAGTTGTATTGCCTGCCCAATCTGCATCAGTATAGCCTATCAACTTGATTCCTTCACCTCAAACATATCTGATCCAATACTCATTTAAACCATGCAAATAGCGCAACACATTCTTAGTCATTGTCCAATTCACTCTCTTTGACTCAACCATGAAATGACTAAGAGAGTTTACTGCAAAGGTTATATCCGGCCTGGTGTTGACCAAATACACGAGCAAACCAATTAACTGCCTGTATAAGGTGGGATCTACATCTTTGTCCTTAGATGTATCTACCTTCCTCCAATTAGTGATCATAGGTGTAGACATGGCTTTGCAATCCTCCATCTTGAATCTCTTCAAGATTTCAATGCAATATTTCCCTTGACCAAGGAAAATCTCTCCATCTGTCTGCCACACCTCCATGCCTAGAAAATAGTGCATGAGTCCCAAATCCTTCATCTCGAACTCTTCTGCAAGGTCCCTCTTGCAATCCTCTATGAGCCCTAGTGCACCTGTAAGAAACAAGTCATCTACATATAGAACAAGAATGAGAGCCTCACCCCCAACCACCAAGTAGTAGAGGTTAGCATCTGCCTCACTCTTCACAAAGCCCATTTCCTACAAGTATGTATCAATGCGCTCATACCACGCTCTAGGAGCCTGCTTGAGTCCGTACAAGGCTTTCTTCAATCTACACACGTGGGTCTCTTTGTTGTGTGCTACAAAGCCTTCTGGTTGTTCTATGTATACCTCCTCCTTCAATTCACCATTAAGGAATGTTGTCTTGACATCCATTTGATGGATCTGCCATCCCATCTGCGTTGCAAATGAGATTACAACTCATATAGAAGTATACCGGCCATTCGAGAAAATGTCTCCTCATAGTCTATTATCTCCTTTTGAGAGAACTCCTTTGCCACAAACCTTGCCTTATATTTCTCAATACTACCATCTCGCTTCTTGCTTTATCTTGAAGATCCAAATAGATCCAACTACTACCCTATCTCGTTGGTCTAGGCACTACCTACCACACATCTTTATGCATTATTGAAGTATATTCCTATTGGTTGTCAAATAAGGACTTTATTGAAAGCAATGATCGGGACAGAAATTCCCTCCTCTTTAACGGCAAAGGTTCCCTTATTTAAAGGAAAAACATATTTACATATGTATAATGTTTAGCTTTAATGAGGAACTCTGATATCATGAAATTGTTTGATATAACAGATCATCAATACAAAAAGATAGAATAATTAAGGAATGGGAGGGGGCAGAAAAGCACTCTCAAGAAATATAGATAACAAAATAATTCCTTACGCATGCCATAAGGGAATCATATAGAACAGAATCATTTGCATTTAAAACCATAAGATGCTATTTCATAGGCACAAAGTTCCAGAGATGACATCCACAAGAATACAAAGCTTCTTGAAGTAAAACAGACTTAATGATTCAATAATTTTTAACAGATAGCAATGAAAGAACAAGAGTAGATGGAAACAGAAGGGAGATCTTCTTGTATTGATATGTTTTTACTCATTTACACTTTCAAAAATAAATAGAGTTCCACCCATGGAAAAATCGTAGAGAGCCCATTATATAGCTTACAAATTGGTTACGCTTGGTAACCGTTTCTTTTAATTAAAATGTTAATTAAGGAAGTGCTTGACACAAGATCCTTAATTAGTTTACAATGAGCTCGATTTCAGAAAAGAAGGAGTAGAAGAGAAAACATCCACTTATTACTGAGGAGGGCCCACTGACTTGAGAATCCGTTGCCTAAATATTTTCAATGCTTCAACTATCTCCCTGCCTCGTGGGACTGATGTGTTGGCAGTGGCTTGAGACCAAGTGCCTAGACATTTCTCCATGTCCTTATCAAACTCGGTATGTTCAAGGTATTCTTTATTAGCCTCTTCAATGGCAGATTGAAGAGAGAAAATATCCTTTATCTTCTCTTTGGTAATCAATTCCTCCTTGAATAGGTTTTCTTTAACAAATGTCAGAATCGAGTTTTAATCTCTTGAAGAGAGAAAGGAACACCTGAAGTTTCATCATGAAGATGACAGTGAATATCCTTGAAGGCAGATGCAACACAAGTCTTGAAATATTCTCCCTTCTGCCAATTGTTTCTCAATTCTCCCAAGGCTTCTTCCAGAACTTTTATTTTCCATTCAACATCAAGAAAACCCATGACCTTGACAAGTTGTCCTTGGCATCATCAAAAAATTTATTGGCCATCAATATCTTTTCATCAGCCTGTTCCATTAGGCAAAGATCTATGATGCAACTACTCCAAAGCTTTAGTTCTTTGTCCATAGTTCCAATAGAGGAGGAGAGTTTTTGTTGCAGGTTGGCCACCTTCTCATTGAGTTTGAAGGCTTCTACAATGAAATTCAATCCTGCAATGATCATGTCATCAACCATGGCTTCCATAGCCCTTCCATAAGTGGAATATCTGTGTATATCTTTGATACTCTGAACCTCATCTTGACTGAGAATCATAGGAGGTGGAAGGGCAGCCAGTGGAGCAGGATCCAAAACCTTATCTTTAGTCAATAATGACTTGATGAAGCTAGAAAGAACTTGATTTTGTTCTTCCAACTATTCTATAGTCTGTTTACCCTTCTCCACTCTCTCAATAACCTTGGTTATTGTTTCCTAGAGGTTATGCACCTCACTCTCAGGAGTAGATTCTCCCATTGGAATCCTAGAAAGCTCTAGGTCAGAGGCTAATAGATCTTTCTCTACCTTATCAACTTTAGGCTTTGCAACCTCTAGAAATTGTTGGCCCTGAGCATCTGTCACTATTCTTGAAGTTGTTTTAGCTCTCTTTGCTGGAGGAGGAGGAGTAGTGCCTAACAAGGCTGCCACAACATCAAAATTTGGCCCTACAAACGGAAGAAGGTTTTCTCTTCCTACTATCAACCAAGGGTTACACCCATGCAAAAGTAGAGGAAGAAGAAGAAGGAACAAGAGGTCCAAGAGAAAGTGAGCCCATGGCACTTAAGGTATTCACCATTGTTGCCTCCAGTAGAGATGTGAGTGAGGCATTTGGAGCTTCTTGAGCAGAGGAATCAGTGGTACTTGGAGGTTCAGTGCTAGGCACTTCCTTCTCTTTTCTATTGTAACTTCTAAAGTTCTTGCAGGGTCTGGTACTTCACCATCATCACTTTCACTGAGAACAATAATGTTCTCTGGCCCTGAAGGTAGTTCTAAATTCCTTAGAAGGGGTTATTCCTCAATTGGCTCTTGTTTAACCTCTTTTATCTTCTTTTAGTACACTTGAATAGAAGAAGAGGCGTAGAAGATTCATGTTCCTTAATTGAGGAAGCAGGAGGGGTTGTTCTGGTACCTCCATGTTGGGTGTATGTGATTCCTTCCTAGGTGTCAAAGTATCTCTGGAAGAATATCCACTTTGATTCTTCCTAAACTCTCGAACCTTTCTATCAAACCAAACCTTGGTTCTTACAAGGACAGAGCCAAAATATCAACCAAGTCATCCTTCTCCTTCTTTTACCAATCCAAATCTTCCAAAGGAGTATATTTGATTAATGTCTCATATTCAAAAGATAGTAATTCTACATCATCATCTTGGAACCTTTAGGAATTTGATAGAGATTGAGCTCTTTAATCAGCTGCAGAGAGAATCTGCCATAGTGCCTCCGCCTTGCTTCAAAATCATCTAGCACAATCGGCCCAGTAATCCTCAATATCTAGCCTATGATGATAATTTATTCTGAGGTTTTTCTCAATGAACTTCTTCAAATCAAAACAGGTCCTAGGCCTGAAAAAGTGGACAGTGATGGGAGCAAGGGCCCTTTCTATATTTTGAGCATCAAAGGTTGTTTTACATGTATAGTTACCCAAGGAAATAGGGAAATGCATACTAGATATTTTATTGTCCCTGCAGGTTCAATATAATTTATCCAATCACCTGCACACTTCAATTAGAGCCATCTTGTCATTACAAAACATGGGGAGCTTGAGAGGTGTGTTTTCATACCAGCCAACCTGATATATGAAAACCTCCTGAATTGAATGAAGAAATCTCCATACTTAGCTATCAGGTTCATGGCTTCATCAGAAAATCTCCTAGCAGTATCACCTTCTAAGAGCCTTACAATATAGATGGTATTTAGGCATCATTAACCCTCCTGAAGTTGCAGTTACTAGTTTTAAGGGTGAATTGAGGGCAGTATGCATAAATGGGTTCATCCTTCTGGCCCTCCATGTATGTGAATCTAAACCACTGCCGGGATGCTGCTAGGGAATACATGAGATAAGAAGTCATATAGAACTTCTTAGTCTGCTGCACATTGGAAAATTTCTCGGTCAAATTCATGCAAATGATTTCTACCCAGTTTATGTTCTGACTACCTTCGCAGATGATGTTGATGAGAGGGCACATCCAAAAGTGAAATTCATTGGTAGAGGGAAATCCCATGACACAAGCTAGCAAGATAATGAAATCAGACAGCTCTTCATTGAAATCGGCCCTAAATAATTCCTTAGAAAGTCGACGCTCCCTTCTTAGGGTTCTTCAACCATGATTTTGCTATCCTTGCCTTATATTTATCACTGTCCTGCTCGAATAAGGTCTGAGCTTGAGCCTGAGTGATAATGATGGAGTCTTCAATTTATGGAATCCGTAGAGTAGTAAAAATGGTAGCAGCATCCAGTTTGGCAATCATCTCCCCATGCACATTAGACAATTCTTTGGTGTCCAAGTTAAAATGAGCCCCACAGGCGAGCACGGTGTCGGCACATTATACAGAGATAGGGAAACCCGCCGCATACGCAAGACCACTGTCATTGATCATTTGTGCCATGGGGGAAGGATTAGGGCTAGTCAATTTGTTCCAAAAATCCCCAAAATCCAGGTTCCGAACCTCACTATTCCCGATATCGGGAACAGAGGACTCAAGGGGTGAAACATGTTCCTAACCTTGGAATTTAATCTTCATGTTTGCAATGTATAGAGAAAAAACCTTCAAGGATCGAATTCACGATGAAAAATGCAAAGGGAACAGGAGCACGAGAAAATGACCTTAATTTTAGGGATTCGAGCAAATGAAGATAAGTGAGCAAAGGTGTGTCAAATTCATAGAGGATAGTCCCATTAAATAGTCGTTTAGGAGAGAGTTCATTGAATGTGCATTAAATTCATATTACACCGACTTAAAAAAGATAAGAATTGGGAAGAGCGGAAAAACTAGCCCGGATGGTCTTTGTTACATTTAGGACACGAGGGACGCGATCTAGCCAACGTGAGTGATGCGGGAAAGTGGGGACAAAGGCACGATGCTTTTGGGACAGATGGAACAAAATTACGCAAAGGACCTGATGCGGTTGATCGGGCGATCGGGAACAAAAATCCTAGGTGAAATTGGGACAAATGGGCCGAGAAAGTTCCGACATAACCGAAAATTAAAAGATTTTCGGGAATGCGTCCGATCGGGAACAAAAATTCAAGCGTAACTTGGGACATGAGGAACAAAAATGTCCGATGCAGACTGCAAATCACCAAAATACCCAAAAACGTGAATTTTCACTATCTCCTCAAATTTTCACTTCAATAGAACATCACTAAAGGGTGTTAACTCAAAATTTTCAATTTTTGACTTTCAAAAGAGGGAAATTTTGAGAGGACAACAGCTGGCTCTTTTTGGGGATGAATTGGCTAGATCAAAAGAATGAGACAATGCATAAACTCGGAAAGCTTAGGGGAAGAAGACCATTTCTTTATCCATTGGGCCACTGGAGTCAAAAAGAAAACCAATACAGAAGACAACACACAAATAGGGAAAAGAAACACACCAAAGGCAAGGGAAAGCAAACACACCCTATACATAATATACAAAGAGACTTCCTATTCACCTAGGACTTGAACAATTTCAGGTACTACCCACTATAAGGAAGTGGGAGAGAGGAACCATCCATGTAATCAAGATAGAAATAATTCTCACCAGCAAAGTGCCTGATTTTGAAAGGACTGAGCCAAAGAGAATCAAACTTACCATGGCTTCCTCGAGGCTCATGTCTTTTATCCCACAACAAAACAATGTCTCCAACTTTGAAATCTCTAGATCTGGCCTTCTTTTCAAATAGATATTTCACCTTCTGTTGGTGGGTAGATATTCTATCAACAACCTGCAGCCTATCTTCATTCAACTTATGAAGATACATGATCCTTTATCTAAAGAATCATTGAAGCTAGTGTCTTCAATGGCCTTCATTAAGTACAAAGCTGGTAGCTCCACTGTCACTGGTAATTGAGCTTCCACACCATACACCACTTGAAAAGGGGACATCCCAATAGCTCTTTTAGGTGTAATCCTATCGCCCAAAGAGCATCATAGAGTTTCTTGTGCCAGTTCCTTTGAGATTCATTAACCAGTTTCCTTACTATAGCCACCAGATTCTTGTTTGTTGATTCTGCCTATCCATTCCCTTGAGGATAATAATCTGAAGAGTGAGCAAGGGAAATTCCATATCCATAATAGAAATCCATCATCTCAGCAGAAGAAAATTTGAAGCATTATCAGTCACAATCTTGTTTGGCACTCCAAACCTTACCAAGATGTTTTCTTTGATAAAATTACATACTACTTGTAAGTAGTACTTTTTACTGGAATGGCTTCTACCCACTTAGTGAAGTAATCTATGGCAGTCAACACATGAGTATGTCCTGCACTTGAAGATGGGTTGAGTGTTCCAATGAAATCTAAACCCCACTATTGAAAGGGCTCTTCAATCACAACTGGTTTAAGCGGCAAGGCAGCCAACTTGGGTCTTCCCACAAAGGTCTGACAAGCTTCACATTTATCAACCCATTTTGATGCATCTTTAAACAAGGTAGGCCAATAGTATCCAACACGAAGAATCTTGTGAGCAGTAATAATGATGAGTAATGACCTCCACATGCTTGATCATGGAAAGATGAGAAAAGCTTCTTTTGTTGCTCTTTGTCAACGCATTTCAGAAATCTTCCATCCATTCCATGTTTGAACAAAGCATTCTCCCACAACATGTACTTGGGCTGATATTAGCTTGATAGCTCTCTTCTCCTTGGCAATCAAGTGAGAGGGACACTCACCATAGGTGAGAAAATGCGTGATATTAACATACCATTCATCAGTCGAGCTGAGAAATAGAATAATAGGAACATCAACTTCATTCTTAGGTAATTCATGACTAGCTCCTTCAGCAATGAGTTCACACAAGCCTTTACCCCAAACTAGTTTGGTTGGTCTGATGTCAATATCATATTCTTGAACCTTTGCTACTGCCAGTTTTCTCTCTTGGTTCCAAATTCTTGTTGCGTAAGGATAGACTTGATGGTTGTATCAGGCACAAGCACCACAGAGTGAGAGTTAAGAATATAAAATCAAAATTGCTTGACAGCTTTAACCACTGCAAAAGCATGTTTCTCCATCATGGTGTATTTCAACTCATGATTTTTAAGAATGTAGCTCATGAATGCAATTGGGAGCTCATGATCATCAGAATCTTTCTAGGTCAATACAAAAGCTGGCCGGGTGCTTTCTGTGGCATAGCAATAAATAATAAAATCTTTACTAAAATTTGGACATGCTAAGATAGGAGTCCTAGCAATAGCCTTTTTATACCTTCAAAAGCTTCTTTCCCTTTAGAGGACCAGCCAAACGTTTGTTTTCCTTTCATCATTTGGGAGATATTCAAAGTTAGCTCTATAAAATCAGGAATGAATCTTCTCAGGAAGTTGATCTTACCGAAGAAAGAATGCACTCCCTTCTTACTTGTGGGAAGAGGAATCGCTAAATAGCTTGAACTCATTTAGGATCGATTTTGATTCCATCTTTAGAGACAACATGCCCCAAAAATTTTCCCTTCGTGACACAAAAGATAGATTTCTTGGGATTCAAAGAAACCCCATGTTCTCTGCATTTCAAGAGAACTATTTCCAGATGTTGAAAATGATCTACTCTAGTTTTGGAAAACACAGTCAGGTCATCTAGATACACAACAATACATTTCCTTTCAAGCTTCCAAAATCCAAGTCCATAGCCCTTTGAAAAGTGGCACCAACATTAATGAGTCCAAAAGGCATCCTCTTGTAGGAAAAATTACCCTAGGGGGTGGTGAAGGTAGTCTTGTGTTGATCTATGGTATTAACTTCCACTTGATTATACCCTGAGAAGCCATCAAGCATGGACAACATTTCAGACCCTATAACAGCTTGCAAAACTTGATCCATCATGGGTAGAGGATAGTTGTCCTTCAAGGAGGCCTGATTTAGATTCTTGAATTCAACACAGATACGAATTTTACCATTTTTCTTCCTAACAGGCATAATGTTGGCAATCCATGTCGAATGGTGAATGGGGAAGATAATTTTAGCTTTCAATAATTTCTATATTTCCTGAAAAATAGTGTCAGCAATCTTTGGATTGTACTGCCTTTGCTTTTGCTTGAAATGTTTAATCCCAGGTTTAAGAGGAATGAAATGTTGCATTTCCTTTGGTTGGAAAGATTTTAGGTCCTCATATGAATATGCAAGAACATCCCTATACTTCTTTAAGAGGTTCACCACCTTCTTCTTTTCTTCTTGCGTACAACATTTTCCAACGTTCACCATTTTGGGGTCAGCAGAGCTCCCAATGTTAATCTTTTCATACTCAGTAGATTTTCGCACTCCTGTAGAAGCTTTAGACTTAACATACCTATCATGTTTATCAAACAATTCCTCCAAACTCACCAGCCCTTTAGGAATCTTGTTACCTTTGAGTCTGATGCACCCATCTTGATCTGTCTCCTCTTTGACACCTTCCTCATTGGAAGATACACTCTCATGAGGAAAATTGTCACTTCCTTCAAAGTACAATTGTTCAAAGTTATCCCTGAGCTCCAAGAAAGAAAGAAAATGTTGATCATCATTGAAAACTTTCCAGTTACTTGCATTATCAGGCACACTTGGCCTATGGATCATTTCAATGGTGAATTTATCCTTGAGAGAAATTAGGGTGAGGTATCAACAATGATCCTGAGACAACTAGTGAATCAACCCTGGTGTTCTTTTCTCTTGGCACTGCTTCAATGGAGAAGGCATCAAGAAATTCAATAGAATCCCAAACTAGATTCTTGTAATGCTTCAACCTTCTATTCTTTACTTGGAAAAGGTCTCTGACTTGTTTAACAACTAGTTCTACATCTCCACGAGCTAGAAGATTCTTCACACCTTTTTCTTTTGCCACATTAAGTCCAAGGATGAGGGCTTCATACTCTGCTATATTATTGGTATTTTCAAACTGTAGCTTGAATGAGAAAGGATGAAATTTTCCCTCAGGAGATATCAACACCACACCTACTCCAAAACTAGCTGAGAGTAGCTTCCATCAAATTCTAGATTCCAAACACCATTAGGATCATGAAGTACTTCTTTGGGAAGTTGAGTTTCCTCTGGAGACATAATCATATAGTTACCATGCCTAATATCCTCATAGAGTATTTTTGCTTTAGGAACATCTATTTTTCGCACAATATAATCATATTACTTCTCAGGAAACAGCTTCTTCATCTTTCCATTGACTGGTATGAGGGCATGTGACCAATCCATTTGAATCTCTCCTCCCACATCCTTACAAAAATTCCTACTTAACAACATACCATATGAAGGAGGGATATCTGCTACCAGAATAGTAGCCAAAACCTTTTTCTTAGGTAAGGCAAAGCAAAAGCTACTTGTGCATCTTTAATCCTTCCAACCAAAGGCACCTCCTTACTCTCCATAGAATAAGCAGGACCCATAAGTGCGTGTGAGAGTAAGACCCAAAGCATGAGCCACTTTGGTAGGCATTACATTATCTGATGCTCCTGAATCTATGACACAGTTGCTAAGTTTATGGCCTGCTATAAGAAGAGTCACATAAAATGGTTTGATTTTCTCATTAGGTGAGGTGACTACAGCTACAAGGTTGGGTTGGGGTGTGGAGGATGGAGTAGGAAAAATGCCTTTAGAGGTATTGGGTGAAGTTCTGGAATGGGAATTGAAAAAGTGGACCATTTTGGAAAAGGCTTTTGGATGAGTTTGATAATACTCAACCTCTGAAATTTGGACTTTTGTTTTCTTAAGATGATCAATGATATCAAAAGATCCAGAGGTGGATGGGCTATCATCATTAGGAATTTTAGGCTTATCAAAGCTTAGCAATTAGAGAAGAAAAAAGTTTTTAGCAAGAGAATTAGGAAAAGAATTAGCAGGTCTCACCTTCTATGTGGATGTAGTGGGAATAGGAGATCCTCTTTTTGCAACAACGGGGATAGTCATGGGATGTTCCTTGGATCTCTTAGTGGGCTGCATCACTTTCTCCTTCTTATTTTTCTAGTTCCCGAGTCATGACAGTGTATGATTCGCTATTCATATCTGCTACTACTTCATCATAATCATCCTCTTCATCAACACCTTCAGTGGTGAAGAAATTAACTCGAGATCCCTCAAGTTCCTCCAGTTCTTCATCACCTCTTCTTCAGGTTCTTCACAATCTTCATTAATCTCTTCATCTTCAGGTTCTTTGACCTCACAAGTTGCATTAACAGCGACCTTGATGGGTGGCCCCTCAATTTCCAGCCTTGTCTGAGAGGAAGGAAAATGATTTCTAGGCTAAAATTCCTCCTTGGAACATATGCATAAGGAGCGTCTTTGAGCCAATTGTTTCTTGATGGCAATGAGGTCATTAGCAAGCTTTTGTACTAATGGATCTGTATTAGCTCTAGGAGTAGAAGAAGAGGAAGAAGAAGCTCTATATTTGGAAGGATCTCTTTTCAACTTACCAGACATGATCAAGTCATCTTCAATGCTAACAACTAATCTCTGATCCTCAGCCAATGTTGCAAGATTGGCTCTCCTTAATGCATAGCTAACTTTAGAGAATCGAGCATTAAGGAAGAAACATTTTGAATTTGATCTACAAGCTGAGTGTCTGGTGGGATCTTGTTAATCAACTTGTTGAACTTGGCCACAAATTCCCTCATGGGCTCTTGTGATTCTTTCTTTATTTGAGAAATATGGGTCAGAAAAGCATGCACATCCTCTATAGGTTTGAAATGGTTCTCAAATCTCATTTTCATCATGGTCCAACTGGTAATGGCCCCAGCAGGAAGGTGATAGAACCAATCTGCTGCATTATCTTACAAATTTTCTACAAAAAGCCTCACCGAGACATCTTCATGCTCAACTCTAAGGACTCCACATGCAACTATGAAGGCTGCAATATGTTCATCATGGTGCACCTTACCATCACCTCTAAAATTGGGAAAGTTCTTTCTGTTACCCCTGGGTAACTCATGCAAAGGCTAAGAAAGGGCAAGACACCCAACTCAATGGCCCCAAGGTAGTGGAACTGCCATCCTTAGAAAGACTGCTTGAAGTGGAACTGAAACACCAACAAAAATCAAAGCATGGAGATTAAGGCTGATTTGTTCTGGAGGGACACCACTCAACAAGGTTCTATTTTCAACAGGAGGTGTGCTTGTAGAATGAGTTCTTCTATTTCTCCATGTTGAAGGAAGAGGGAAACCTTGCTGCTCCAAGAGCTGAAACTGAGAATCTTCAATACCAAGGGCTCTCCTACCACGAGTAAATCGTAGAGTCGCTAGATCAAAGAATGATCAAGAAATTGTTCGTAAACTAGAATACGTTCAAAATGAATCCCCAGTAGAGTCGCCAAAAAATGTTGGTTGTCAAATAAGGAATTTATTGAAAGCAATAGCTAGGGATATAAAGTCCCTCCTCTTTAATGGGAGAGGTTCCCTTATTTAAAGGAAAAACCTATTTACAAATGTACAATGTTTAGCTTTAATGAGGAACTCTGATATCATGAAAGTGTTTGATATAATAGATCATCAATACAAAAGGATAGAAGAATTAAGGAATGGGAGGAGGTAGAATAGCACTCTCAAGAAATATAGATAACAAAATAATTCCTTACGCATGCCATAATGGAATCATATAGAACAGAATCATTTGCATTTAAAACCATAAGATGTTATTTCACAGACACAAAGTTCCAGAGATGACATCCACAAGAATACAAAGCTTCTTGAAGTAAAACATACTTAATGATTCAATAATATTTAATAGATAGCAATGAAAGAACAAGAGCATATGGAAACAGAAAGGGAGATCTTCATGTATTGATAGCTTTTTTACTCCTTTACACTTTCAAAAATAAATAGAGTTCCAGCCCTTGAAAATGGCATAGAGAGCCCATTATATAGCTTACAAATTGGTTACACTTGGTAACCATTTCTTTTAACTAAAATGTTAATTAAGGAAGTGCTTGACACAAGGTCCTTAATTAGTTTACAATGAGCTCAATTTCAGAAAAGAGAAGGAGAAGAAGAGAAAACATCCACTTATTGCTGAGGAGGGCCCATTGACTTGAGAATCCGTTACTTGAATCTTTTCAATGCTTCAACTATCTCCCTGCCTCGTGGGACTGATGTGTTGGCAGTGGCTTGAGACCAAGTGCCTAGACATTTCTCCATGTCCTTATCAAACTTGGTATGTTCAAGGTATTCTTTATTAGCCTCTTCAATGGCAGATTGAAGAGAGCAAATATCCTTTATCTTCTCTTTGGTAATCAATTCCTCCTTGAATATGTCTTCTTTAAAAAATGTCCTGAACTAAGTTTTAATCTCTTGAAGAGAGAAAGGAACACCTGAAGTTTCATCATGAAGATGACAATGAATATCCTTGAAGGCAGATACAACACAAGTCTTGAAATATTCTCCCTTCTGCCAATTGTTTCTCAATTCTCCCAAGGCTTCTTCCAGAACTTTTATTTTCCATTCAACACTGAAAACCCATGACCTTGACAAGTTGTCCTTGGCATCATAAAAAAATTATTGGCCATCAATATCTTTTCATCAGCCTGTTCCATTAGGCAAAGATCTATGATGCAACTACTCCAAAGCTTTAGTTCTTTGTCCATAGTTCCAATAGAGGAGGAGAGTTTTTGTTGCAAGTTGGCCACCTTCTCATTGAGTTTGAAGGCCTTCTACAATGAAATTCAAGCCTGCAATGATCATGTCATCAACCATGGCTTCCATAGCCCTTCCATAAGTGGAATATCTATGTATATCTTTGATACTCTGAACCTCATCCTGACTGAGAATCATAGAGGTGGAAGGGCAGCCAGTGGAGTAGGATCCAAAACCTTATCTTTAGTCAATAATGACTTGATGAAGCTAGAAAGAACTTGATTTTGTTCTTCCAACTATTCTATAGTTTGTTTACCCTTCTCCACTCTCTCAATAACCGAGGTTATGCTTCCTAGAGTTTATGGACCTCACTCTCGTGAATAGATTATCCCATTGGAATCCTAGAAAGCTCTAGGTCAAAGGATAATAGATCTTGATCTGCCTTATAAACTTTAGGCTTTGCAACCTCTAGAAATTGTTGGCCCTAAGCATCTATCACTATTCTTGAAGTTGTTTTAGCTCTCTTTGCTAGAGGAGGAGGAGTAGTGCCTAACAAGGCTACCACAACATCAAAATTTGGTCCTGCCAAACAAAAAGAAGAAGGTTTCCTCTTCCTGCTATCAACCAAGGGTTACACCCATGCAAAAGTAGAGGAAGAAGAAGAAGGAACAAGAGGTCCAAGAGAAAGTGAGCTCATGGCACTTAAATTATTCACCATTGTTGCTTCCAGTAGAGATGTGAGTGAGGCATCTAGAGCTTCTTGAGCAGAGGAATCAGTGGTACTTGGAGGTTCAGTGCTAGGCACTTCCTTCTCTTTTTCTATCAGAACCTCTAAAGTTCTTGCAGGTCCGTACTTCACCATCATCACTTTCACTGAGAACAATAACATTCTCTGGCCCAAGGTAGTTCTAAATTCCTAGAAGGGTTTCTTCCTCAATTGGCTCTTGTTTAACCTCTTTTATCTTCTTTTGGTACACTTGAGTAGAAGAAGAGGGAGTAGATGATTCAGTTCCTTAATTGAGGAAGAAGGAGGGGTTGCGTAGGTACCTCCATGTTGGGTGTCCGTGATTCCTTCCTAGGTGTCGAAGTATCTCTAGAAGAAGATCCACTTTGATTCTTCCTAAACTCTCGAACCTTTCTCGCAAACCAAACCTTTGTTCTCACAAGGACAGAGCCAAAAATCTCAACCAAGTCATCCTTATCCTTCTTTTACCAATCCAAATCTTCCAAAGGAGTATTTTTGATTAAAGTTTCATATTCAAAAGATAGTAATTCTACATCATCATCTTGGAGACCTTCAGGAATTTGATAGAGATTGAGTTCTTTAATCGATTGCAGAGAGAATCTGCCATAGTGCCTTCGCCTTGCTTCAAAATCATCTGCACAATCGGCCCAGTAATCCTCAATATCCAGCCTATGATGATATTTATTCTGAGGTTTTTCTCAATGAACTTCTTCAAATCAAAACAGGTCCTAGGCCTGAAAAAGTGGACAGTGATGGGAGCAAGGGCCCTTTCTATATTTTGAGCATCCAAGGCTGTTTTACATGTATAGTTACCCAAGGAAATAGGGAAATGCATACTAGATATTTTCTTGTCCCTGTAGGTTCTATGTAATTTATCCAATTGCCTGCACACTTCAATTAGAGCCATCTTGTCATTACAAAACATGGGGAGCTTGAGAGGTGTGTTTTCATAACCAGCCAACCTGATATATGAAAACCTCCTGAATTGAATGAAGAAAGCTCCATACTTAGCTATCAGGTTCATGGCTTCATCAAAAAATATCCTGGCAGTATCACCTTCTAAGAGCCTTACAATATACATGGTAAAGGCATCATTAACCCTTCTAAAGTTGTGATTACTAGTTTCAAGGGTGAATTGAGGGCAATATGCATAAATGGGTTCATCCTTCTGGCCCTCCATGTATGTGAATCCAAACCACTACCAGATGTTTGCTAGGGAATACATGAGATAAGAAGTCATATAGAACTTCTTAGTCTCCTACACATTGACAATTGCTTGGTCAAATTCATGCAAATGATTTCTGCCCAATTTATGTTCTGACTACCTTCGCAGATGATGTTGATGAGAGGGCACATCCAGAAGTGAAATTCATTGGTAGAGGGAAATCCCATGATACAAGCTAGCAAGATGATGAAATTAGACAACTCTTCATTGAAATCGGCCCTAAATAATGCCTTAAAAAGTCGGGATGCTCCTTCTTAGGGTTCTTCAACCATGATTTTGCTATCCTTGCCTTATATTTATCACTGTCCTACTCAAATAGGGTTTGAGCTTGAGCCTGAGTGATAACAATGGAGTCTTCAATTTATGAAATTCGTAGAGCAGCAGAAATGGTAGTTGTTATCCAAAATGTGCCCCCTGCTCATTTTGTGGCTAACTCCTCTCTGCCTTCCCTCTCTTGTGCCTCGGTCATAATTTTTTTCTTTTCGGCACTCAAAACCTTCTAGAAATGGCACCATTGGATAGATCTCTCTCAACTTTCCGTAGAAGGTAAAGTTTTCCTCCTAACTCCATGTATTTTTGAAGTTATGGCTCGACGGAGTTTTTGTGGGAAATTTTCCCTTTCAAGGCCTGCAGCCAATCAAATGCCGCCACGTGTCCAAGGAAGTGGTGGAGGTCGGAGGAGAACTTGGTTTTTTACCAAGTGTTTTAGCAAAGTGTTCAAGAGGAAATATTTTTCCCACTGCCCGCCTCGACGAATGACATGATGCCACGTGTCCAGGGGAAAATTTTGAAAAAATTGGCTAAGTGTTGCACATGGAAATTTTTGAAGGGTCCGCACCCAATAAAAACGTGCCACGTGTCCCCGGGGGTCGGACCTGCAGAGCGCGGGAGGAAATTGGGATTTTTTCCCAAGCTGTTTTTGTGTAAAAGTAAAATGTCCCAAGATGGCCCGCAACCATGAAATGCCGCCACGTGTCTCGGACCGGCAGGGGGCGGGGAGAATTTGGGAAATTTTCCCAAGGGGAAAACAAAGGAAATTTAAAAGGAAAAATCCCGCCCCCAAGATGCGAGCCAATAGAATCTCGCCACGTGTCAGGTGTTGGCAAAAATCAAGGAAAAGCCCGCATGGAAAATTCGGAGGGGCAAGCCCGCACCTAGTGAGACACTGCGACGTGTCCAGGTCAAAAATGATCAAAGCGGCCCGTGGAAAATTCAGGAAGGACAGGCCCACGCCTAATCAGCACGTGCCACGTGTCCTCAACTCACCGGCCCGGCGGGGATTTTTTAGAAAATTTTCCAAAGGAAAACTAAAGGAAAATGGAGCAGGATGGGCCCACACCAATAAAAATGTGCACGTGGACCGGATGGCGGAGCGTGGGGAAATTTTGGGAAATTTTCCAAATGACCAAAAAGGTAAAAATTCAAAAATTTTGCCCGCCAACCCGATTTGGCCCTGTTTTGCCCTAAAATTTCAAATGGCCATAACTTTCGATCCAGAGCTCGGTTTTCACGTTATTTATGTCAATGGAAGCTGGTGAAATTCTCTACAAATTCCAGGTCAATTTTTAATTTTGATGGAGTTTGGAGAGATAAAATCAAAAATTCCTCGGCACGTGGTCATGGGCAAAATGACGCTTCAACCACCATTTTTAATGAAGAATGGCTTCGCATTCTCTCCCAGCATGGTTAAAAATGTCAGGGAATGGGTCTGTAAGGATGCCCATGCTATTTTGAATGTGTTTTGGTCAATGGTTGAATCCCTTCCAAGTTTTCCCACATTTCTCTCTCCCCGTGCTTGTCCTCAGACCGTAAAAGCCGATTTGGCTCATTTTCAAAGGGTGGAACATTTTTTGTGTATTGCAGGTCCCCTTTCTCACCTTGAAAGTGATTTTGGTGGAATAACAGACCTTTTCTAAGAACTATAACCTATTTTTGCCTCTCAGGTGTTGTAATGCAAGTGATTTTGACATTAAAATAACAATACAGGCCCTGTGATTAATTTTTCATCCTCTGCTGGTGTTGTTTGATTAATTTCTGATTCTTCATTACAGTTATCAGTTTGTGCATGAAGTTTTGTTGCATTTTATGAACTGTGTCAATCTGCAGAAGTGAGAAATTCTCACCACTCCTTTGGTGCATCACCTATTAGCATTAGTTTTAGCTTTTTTGCATTCTCTATCTTTGTCCCTTTGGAATTTAGAGTAGAAATTAGGATTATAAACCTCTGCAACTTGTAAGTGATAAATCTGATCAGAGGAGTTGAGGAACCAGCCTCTAATCTGGAGATTCCTTTCCCATTTTACAAGTCCCACACTTGGGGAAAGGATTCAATGTTGTGCAATCACACTGGATGCTTAGGATGATCAAACTAGAAATCTGATCAACATCCAGGGGTGCTACTTGATTTGTAACAAGAGTAGAAACATCCAGTTTGGAAATCATCTCCCCATGCACATTAGACAATTCTTTGGTGTCCAAGTTAAAATGAGCCCCACAGTGAGCACGATGTCGACACATTATACAGAGATAGGGAAACCCGCTGCATACGCAAGACCACTGTCATTGATCATTTGTGCCATGGGGGAAGGATTAGGGCTAGTCAATTTGTTCCAAAAATCCCCAAAATCCAAGTGTCGAACCTCACTATCCCCGATATCGGAACAAAGGACTCAAGGGGTGAAACATGTTCTTGACCTTGGAATTTAATCTTCATGTTTGTAATGTATAGAGAAAAAACCTTCAAGGATCGAATTCACAATGAAAAATGCAAAGGGAACAGGAGCACGAGCAAATGACCTTAATTGCATGGATTCGAGCAAATGATGGTAAGTGAGCAGTGTGTCAAATGCATAGAGGATAGTCCCATTAAATAGCCGTTTAGGAGAGATATGGTCATTGAATGCACATTAAATTCATATTGCACCGACTTAAAAAAGATAAGAATAGGGAAGAGCAGAAAAAACTGGCTCAGATGGTCTTTGGTACATTTGGTACATGGGGGACGTGAAGACACGATCCGGTCGATGTGGGCAATGTGAGGAAAGTGGGGATAGAAGGCACAGATGCTTTTGGGACAGATGGGACAAAATTATGCGAAGGACATGATGCGGCCGATCGGGCGATTGGGGAACAAAAAGCTCGGGTGAACTTGGGACAAATGGGCCAAAAATTTCTGACATAACCGAAAATTAAAAGATTTTTAGGGAATGTGGCCGATTGGGGAATAGAAAGTCCAAAAGAACTTGGGACACAAGGAACAAAAATGTCCGATGCAGACTTCCGCAAATCACCAAAATACCCAAAAACATGAATTTTCGCTATCTCCTCAACTTTTCACTTCACTAGAACATCACTAAAGGGTGTCAACTCAAAATTTTCAATTTTTTACTTTCAAAAGAGGGGAAATTTTGAGAGGACAACAATTCCTCAACCATATCATCTTGTCATACCCGATGTTGTGCAACCTCTTGATAGCTCGAAGGTTCATTATCTACCAACCGGTTAGCTAATTCCATATAGTCATCAACTTGGTGGTTCTCTCCTTTGTCTCGTACTCTTCCTAAGAGCTTCCACAAACTCCCGAGTATCCCTTTGTGTGTTTTAAACCTCACGGTTCCTACTACCAACTATAGAGGATGAAATAGGATTCGTGAGCGGGATGGTGAAAGGGAAGTGAAACCTCGCGGTACGTAACGGTCAAAATTTTTTAATTCCATCCCCTCGCAACGGCCACTTGGCTTCGCCTCCCGTGATGTGGCAATGGTGCCCCACGCGGGCCTCGGGCCTATCGGAAGCCTTGCGAGGCGACTAGGTCCCCATTTCCTCAGTATCGGACGGTGTGTAGGAAGGCCATGACAAAAATGGTCTTGGTCTGCTCCGTCCTCCCGTGGACCAGCACACCTCCATTTCCGTGTCCCTGGAGGACGACGTCGTCTTTGTAGCCCAAATAAAGCGTCTCTATTCTAGAGCAATTTTTGTAAAATTTGTCGGTAGAAGATTGATGGTATCAGGCATTCAAAATTGGTGTGAAGCACAGTGGGGTAGTGGCCTGTGTATTCGATTCCTTGAAAAGGGATTTTTCCTAGTTTTATTTCATAGCGCTGCTCAGAAGGACGACACCATGGCGAGGAAAGATTATCTTCTTTCTGACTCTGGCTTGGCGATTCACGACTGGGAACCACATTTCGACTGTAACAGAGCTGATACTAAAGGGTTTCATGTTTGGGTCAGACTTTATTCTCTGCCTAGTGAGTTTTGGTCTACTCCAATCCTCACTAAAATTTGTTCTAGTCTGGGATGCATCATTCACATCGACCATGTCTCCTTGGAAGGTACCCTTTCCTCTTTCGCTAGAATTTACATTTCTATTGATCACAATCAAAAGCTCCAAGATTTCATTCTCATCTCTACCCCCTCCGGGCTTTGGGAGAAAAAGGTGGAGTACGAAGGTGTCTCCAACAACTGCTTTAAGTGCAAAAAACCTAGCCATATCCACAAATTCTGTAAAAATCCCACCTCTTCTAGCAAACAGGAATGGAGGAAAAAATCCCCTCCCCCCATGCCTCCTCCCCTTCCTGCCCCCTCTCTTGCATTTACTCCTCATTCCACTTGCTTGGTTTCTTCTGACCCCCGCTCGTGAATCCCTTTCTTTGGATCCCGATACTATCTCTCTTGTTAAAGAAACGGTCGCAGTTGTTAAGGACTCTACTAGGATTTTGTCCCTTTTCCATGAAGGTATCTCCATCGGCATGGGAGGGAACGCTTCCTCTTTGGAAAAATGGGTTAATGATAAGGACAAACTTCTTCAGTCTAATAATGGTGACCCCATTGATCCACAAGAGGCTGCTCACGAGAATCAATCTTCCGATAATTTGTTGCTTTGTCCGATTCTCCCAACGCCCCCTTCTCAACATGGATCTTGGTCTGAAAAGTATTCTGGGCCACCCTAATAAGAGTAAACTCTCTCAAAATGAGGTTGCCACTGGGAAGCAACTTCAACTTCGTTCCTTCTTTCCTTCAACAAGTAGGAGAGGTGAGTCCTCTCTGAAGACCAAATGATCCTCTTTTCTTGGAATGTTAGGGGCCTCAACGCCCCTAACAAACAATGTCTGTTAAGACGCTATGCTACAGATGTTGTGGTTGATATTTGCCTGCTTCAGGAAACTAATATGTCTGAGGATGGCTGCAAAAATGGTTGGTTTCAAGATGGAAAGGTTGGGAAGGTTGTTTCTCTAATTCTAATGGTGCCTCGGTGGTCTTGGAATAATGTGGAAATCTTGTTGTTGCGCTATTGAGCCCATTCTCGTAGACTCAAACTTTATCTGGTGTAAAGTTCAGATTAAACATTCTGATGAGTCCTTTTTCATTTGCAATGTCTATGGTCCCTCTAATCCGATTAGAAAAAGAGATCTTTGGACTAAACTTCGTTTGGTCCTTGATTCGGCTACCAACTCCAAGATCATCGTAGCTGGTGATTTTAATGCTACTCTCTCTGATCGTGATAAGCGAGGAGGTATTCAATGGCAGCCCTGCTCACAAGTTGACTTTACCTCTTTTGTTTCTTCCTCTCAATTGGTCGATGTGGAACCTAGTAAGGGCTGGTTCACGTGGAATAACAGGAGGCCTGGTTTCAGTTCCTTGGCAGTGCGTCTCGATAGATTCCTTGTTTCAGAATTTTGGCTGCAGAATAACTTCCTCATTAAAAGCTTTGTTCTTCCTCTCTCTGGCTCCGATCACTTCCCTATTTCTCTTGATCTGTCCTTTGACATGCCACCCCATCGTTCACCCTTCAAATTCGAAAATATGTGGTTACATGATCCCTCACTTAAGCCTTTAGTTAATCTCTGGTGGGCTTCCTTCACCGTCAAAGGGACTTGGATGTTCCAACTATCCAAAAAGCTTTCTTTGTTGAAAGAAAAACTTCAAAGCTGGAATTTTACGAGTTTTAAAAATATTTTTCAGGAAAAACTAAGAGTTGAGCAGGAACTCCGTAATCTGAATGATTCTATTCTCACTCAATGGATGTTTCAGGCAGATTTTCCTAAATAAAATCTCTTCTTAAGGAATTGGGTGATCTCCTTCTCAAAGAGGAAACTTACTGGTGTCAAAAATCCAGGGAAACATGGCTGACTGATGGTGACAAAAATACAAAGTTCTTTTTTGCTTATGTCAAAGCCAGAAGAAATTTCAACTACATTTCTTCTCTCAAGCTGGATGATTTATCTGTAGCGTCCTCTCAATCCCAGATCAAAACCGAAGCGGTGTCTTTTTTCAATAAGCTCTTGAATGATTCGAGATACTCCCTACGAGCACAAATTCTTCTTCTTTCATCGATCCCCGCTTTTTCACACTGTTGCTGAAAATGACTTGCTTCTCTCCCCTTTCTCCATGGATGAGGTTCGAAAAATTGTTTTCTCTATGAAGAGAGATAAAGCGCCTAGTCCTGATGGTTTCCCCGCCTCTTTCTTCCAGGATTTTTGGGATGTTGTTGGGTTTTCAGTATGGAAAGCAGTAGAGGAATCAAGGCTTACGGGAAAGATTTTAGGAACTCTCAACCATACCCTCATTTGCATGTTTCCTAAAAAATCTCCCAGCCGAGTCAATGGATGATTTCAGACCTATTTCTCTCTAGCAACACGACTTACAAAATCATTTCCAAAGCTATTGCAAATCGATTGAGTCCACTGCTGTCTAAATTGGTTGCTCAAGAACAAAGTGGATTCATTCTCGTAGGTCTATCACCGATGGGATCATTATTTCCCATGAATTGATTCATACTCTACATGCCTCCTCCCGAGCGGGCATGATGTTGAAACTGGACTTCAACAAAGCCTATGATCGTGTCAATTGGAGGTTCCTCCTCAAATCTCTTCAAGCCATGGGCTTCAGTGGGCATTTTTGTAATTGGATCTTTAGTTGCATTACCTCTCCCCATTTCTCTATTTTGGTTAATGGATCAGCGAAGGCTTCTTCCAGAGTAGTCGGGATTAAGACAAGGTGATCCTCTTTCCTCTTTCCTCTTCATTTTGGTTGCGGAGGCTCTCAGTCGCAGCATCAAATCCGCTGTCCAGGATGGTTCCCTAAAAGGTATTCACATCACCTCCAACCTTCCATCCCTCTCTCATCAACAATTTGACGACACCTTTCTTTTTGGTCAAGGGTCTATCCTAGAAGCTAAGCGGCTTTCTTCTATTCTTGATTCTTATTCTTATGCCGCTGGTCAGGTGATAAACTTTCATAAATCTATTATTTTCTTCTTTAATGTTGCCCCTAGACTACAATGCAGGATCAAAGCAATTCTAGGCTTCTTTGTGGGAGCTCTCCCGCACAAATATTTGGGCATTCCACTCTTTCATGGCATTGGTAGAGCACATCTCTGGAACGGGCTCTTAAACTCTTTATCTTCCAGACTTCTCTCTTGGAAAGGCAAATGGCTTTCATTGGCCGGTCGCGCTCTTTTAATTAATTATGTGCTCCTTGCAATTCCTATCTACATGTTATCTATTCTACAGATTCTGAAATCTGTTCTGCTCAAAATCGAAAAAGTGGTGAGAACCTTCTTATGGCAAGGTAACAGTGAAGAGCACAAATTTCACCTTGCTAATTGGGATTTGGTCAAGCTTCCCAAATGCCTGGGTGGCATGGGTATTCTGGATCTTGCTCTCCAGAACACAACCCTTGGTGCAAAGCTTGTTTGGAATTTCATTTCAAACGTTAAAAGGCAGGCCTTCCAAGTTCTTTCTCATAAGTATCTCGGTGGGCATCGTCCCGAGATTTTTGTTATCCAGTTCCGAGCTCCCAAAAGGTTCACACATCTGGAATTTTTTTTTGTAAATCAAGATCCCTAATTGCTGAGGTGGTCTCCTGAACATCAACAATGGTCAGCTCGCTTCTTTCTGGGATGAAAGTTGGAATGGTTCCCCCACTTAATCTTTTGATTGCTCTTAATGGTGTAATGAATTTGGCTAAGCAGTCCGGGGTCCTATGGTTTCTGATTACGGCTGCCAGCACCCTGATGGCTCACCGTCTTGGCTTTGGAAAGATATCTCCTCCATCGGGCTAATGCACAAGAGTCCATCCTCTTCAAGGATGCCATTCGAGACAGAAATGCACTTTTTCTCAATAAAGATGATTGTTTAATTTGGCTTGGGGATGCTTTGGGCTCTTACACAGTGAAAGCTGGTTATAATACTCTCATTTCACATTCTGGTCAAGGGTCTCCATGTTCCTTTGGTTGTTGGCATCCCAGTATCACCCCAAAGGTCACCTTTTCAGTTGGTTAGTTTTGAAAAAGAAGGTTCTTACCAGTCAAGCAGCGATCGTGGGTTATTCTGGCCCCTCCAAGTGTTTATTGTGTGGTGCCACGAAGGAAGATTTGGATCACCTCTTTTTATTTTTCCCATTTGTATCTTACTACTGGGATTGGCTTCTGAACAAATTAAATTTAGCCTAGGCTCCATGTAATAACATTGTTGCGACTCTTTCCTCTTGGCCATCATTCAATTCTAATAGCTCCCTCAGCTCTATTTGGTGCATCGCCCGTACTTCCTTCTCTGGCACATATGGTGGGAACGCAATCTTCGTCTTTTCAGGGAACAATAGGCTGAGCTTCCCACATTTCTCAACAAGTTGGAAGTGGCCATCTCATAGCACGTTAGCACTAATTGCATATCCCTCTCAACCTTATCTTCCAGGGATTTCTCGATTATGCATTCTTGGCCACTCATTAAGCTTCCCAGACCAGGCTCAATTGTCAAAAAAGGGCTTTCTCAAGTAGAAAAATCCATTTGAAGGAAAAGAGCTAGGTGGCGTCCTCCCCGCAGGGTTATTGGAAACTCAATTTTGATGGCACCTCCAGAGGTAATCTAGGTAAATCTGGTGTAGGTTGTATTCTTAGGGATGATCGTGGTAATCTCATTAGAGCTGGCTCCTTCCCACTCAAAGATGGTACGTGCAATTCCGCCGAAGCCCATGCTCTCCTGGAAGGGGTCAAGATGGTTGCACAGTTTGGTTGTCCTCTTTTATCCATCGAAGGGGACTCCCAAATTATCATTTTCGCGGTTTCCAGAGGCTTATCCCCATCATGGAAAATCAACCTTTTCATCCCCCAAATTCTCTTTTGGCTTGCTAAAATCCAAACTTGGAACATTTCCCACAATTTTCGAGAAACAAATCACGCGGCAGACTTCCTTGCAAATTATGCCATCGATCACCCAACCGCCAGCATCACTTCCGGTACAGCTCATGATTGGAATGGACTGTCGAACATCCTTTCCCATGATCGGGCCAGCTCATCCTAGTTGTTGGGTAGTGGCCTCTCACGTGTGTGCTATGTTCTTCTTTGTGTGGGAGATCCTTTCCCCCTTTTTCTCGGTGGCGGATCTTCTTGCCTCTTTTGCAGTGATATTTCACACTACTCTGTCTTCAACATCCCTCACTGCGACCTCCACTTCTTTCATTCCTTCCAGGGATGTTTTTCCCCAATTTTTGTGTGGATAATGCTCTTTAAATGTTGTTTTCCCATCTTCCTGTGTCATTTCCTGTCCTGATCCTTTCCCAGGCTCGCAATCTCGGGCCTCCATGTCTTTCGTTGGTTTTCCTTTCATCACCCTCCGTGGCCAATTCAGGAATTGGCTGATTCCTCTGCCATTGATCGCCGACGCCTATCTATGATATTCAAATATTCCACGCAGGAGGAGGTGAAGCAATCGAAACTATTCTTGGTGATTCCTTTCGTTTTCGAGCCCGTCGTCCAAGAACAGACTCTGATATTGCTTCCACATTCATCTCTTTCTACCTTCTTCTCCATTCAGATTCTACAGAGGTTGAACTCGTGGCTGTGAATCAAATCTTTGTTGTACATCGGGTCAGTTTACACGACCAAATGGTCAACTTCTCTCTCTCGATCCCCTTCTGTGGGTGGAGGAAGTTGATGAGCATGCTCTTGGCTCTGGACGTGGCATCCAGTGGTTATGCGGGTAGTACAGGGATTTGGTGACCTTCGCACAAAATTTCCATCCTTCTTTGGATCAGCGCTTTCTCCCGTGGTAGACGTCGATGCGGCGCTCTTCCCGGTCCACTCTACGGTCGATCATCTTAATGAACTCAAGGACCGTGTCGGCGCCGCCTTCGAGCTGCTACTTCAGGTGGCCAATTCATGCGCAGGTTCCTCCCCGGACTAGCCTCTCGATCTTCTCTTGCCTCTCATTTTTGGCTGTCTCCCGCTCCCCTTTCGGATTTCGGTTCTTAGTTCTGACGTTACTTCTTTATTCTCCTCGCTATCCTCCTCTTTCCTCTCTTTGCACCTCCTATTCACTTCTTCTTTGTTGTAGGGTGGGGGCCTAACCCCTCCGGTTCATAGCTCCGGTCAAAAGCATTTATCAATCAAAAACAAAACTATAGAGGATGAAATATCAACCTCTATATCTTCTAGATGCATATCCTGCTGCACCAGTTGCTCCATACTTTGTGAATCTTCACTACCTGAGTCTATGCTTGTACTAGTAACTGTACTTGAGCTTTGCTACCCTTGACTTGGACTTGGAGATTTTGTTGGCTGCTCACTTTGATCATCTACTGGAAAATCTCTGGACCTTCTAAACACTTTGTCCTCCATGAACTTGACATCACGTCTGACAATAATTCTTCTAGTCCCTGGAATAAAAATCCTATATGCCTTTGAAGTTTCATTGTACCCAACAAGGTACCCCTTCTCTGCAGTCTGATCTAACTTGGTACGTGTATCTTCTGGAATATGACAATATGCCAAACTCCCAAATATCCTGAAGTGACCTACATCTGGCTTCTTCCCTATGAAAGCTTCCTCTGGTGTCATCTTCCCTAGTACCTTGTGTGGAACCCTGTTCTGAATGTAAACTGATGTACTACACGCCTCTGCCCATAGGTAGTGGGGCATGTCTTGGTCATGTAGCATAGCCCTTGCTGCCTCTGATATAGAATGGTTCTTCCTCTCAATAACTCCATTCTGTTGTGGATTGTAAGGAACAATCCACTCTCTCTTGATTCCTTCTCTGGTATAGAAATCCTGGAAGTCATTTCCTTTGTACTCGCCTCCATTATCTGGATCAAGAACCTTTATCTTCCTTCCTATCGAGTTCTCCACAAGATCCTTGAACTCTTGGAAGCAACTAAAAACCTCATCCTTGGTATTCAAGAAGTATATCCAGGTCTTCCTAGAGAAATCATCAATAAAAGTAACATAGTACTCATATCCTCTGAGATACTTTTTCAACATTGGTCCACTTACATCTAAATGTACTAGATCAAGAACACCCTTAGATCTATTATCACTCCTTGGAAAAGATGCTTTCGCAAACTTCCCCAACACACATCCCTTACATACATCATCATGCTCTGTGCTCACCTCTGGAACACCTGTCACTGTCTCACGAAGCAATTTAAGTGCTCCATGATGAATATGGCCCATCCTCCTATGTCATAGCTCTCCAAGATCTCTAGGATTATTGCTACTCATAAGTTCCTTAGGAGTATCAAACTGTAACCTATAAAGGTGACCACTCCTAACTCCAATAGTTATGGGTGATTTCCAATCCTTGTGCTTAATCAACACATGTGTCCCTCTAAAAAGTACATTATACCCTTTATCCTGAAGAACAGATACAAAAATTAGATTCATACCTAAGCCTGGCACATGCAAGACATCATGAAGTGGAACTATCTTTCCATTCTCCCTCTGAAACTGAACAATCCCTTTCCCAACTGGGTTGAGCTTGGACAAGTTCCCCATAGAAATATGGATATTGGTGTCCTCCTCCTTGTAACTAGAGAAGTACTCTCTAACTCCTGTCATATGAAATGACGCCCCACTATCTATATACCAAACACACTGTGAGGTTGAGCTGACCATACAAGCTATGAGTGCAAACTCATCTTCCATTCTACTGGAGAGTTCTTCTGCACTTGTTGAAGCTGCCACCTGCTTCTTACCCTTCTTCCTATCCGGGAAATCACTGACATAGTGGCCAAACTCGTGACAACCAAAGCACTTGACCTTAGACAAGTCCTTCTTCTTCTTCTCACTTTGATAATTTTATCCTTTGCTAAATCCCTTCTTTGCTTTCCCTTTTCCCACTAGGGCAATATTTTCTTGTTCTCCCTCACTTTTCTGACTCTTGTTGGCCCCATTGACAAGACTTAGTCTAAACTCCTCCTGAGTGAAATCAATCCATAGTCGATCCCAACTCGGTAAGGTGTCTCGTCCACTAACAACTTGAACAAAAACATCCCACTGTTTAGTAAACCCATTTAGGGCTATCCGTACCAGCTCATCATCACTAGGGCTATCTCCAATAGCTGCTAACTCGTCCTTGACAAGTCTAAGTTTGGTGAGGTAACTTGTAACATCTTCTCCCTTGTTCATCCAGGTATTCTTCAACTTTTCTCTGAGAATCATCTTCCTATTGGTGGTAGCGTTCTGGTACAGATTCAGAATGACATCCCACATCTTATTTGTCGTATCTAACTTGGAGATGTGTGGAACAATATGATCCTTGACACCATCAAGGACAATCCTCCTCGCCTTGGCATCCTCTTTCTTGTATGTTGCAAGTTGTGTTGCATCTATAGGTATAGCTACAACAATGGTAACATAATCCTTTATACCATTCTCTTCCAACAATAAAGAAAGTCTAGCCTTCCAGACACAACAAAATTTGAGGCACCATCTAATATGTCTGATCTCTCAAACCAGTGAAGCCATCTCAAAGGATAAAAGTAATAAAAATTTAAAGAGATCAAACTAGGTTATAGAAACCCTCAATTTCTTTCCTAGGGAAAACCTTTTCTACCCTTAACACAACTCTGATACCATGTTAAAATTCTATTGTAGTCACTGATTATTAATCTCCTATCTTAAAAGGTTATTTAACTGCTGAAAACTAATTCACAGCTAATATCAAAAAATAACACAACTGCAACTTCACTAATAGAAATACGGAAAGAAATGTGTAACACAATGAACACAATATTTTCAGACAAAATTGTCCCTAGAAAAACCCCTAAGGGAAAACTAGTTCTACAGATGAGAAATTATATTAACTTCAGCAAATTAAGAGATACAAATATTCCTTGCCTCTTACTGGCAGAACTCCGACAATCTCCCAACTTATCCTGTTGATATTCCCTCACTACTATCCCCAACGTTATCACTCGCCCTTGCTAACACTCACGATGTTTTCTATCACTATGCAAATCGACAAAATCATTTTGCTAGCACTGCAAATGCTTCTCCAAAACTTGTACTCTCCAAATGCCCAATGACCTCCTTTTATACTACTCTCATTGGAAAACCAACGGCCGAGATCGATTCTCAATCGACGGATGAGATACATAACAACTTAACCATAACAAATTTGGTTGCAAGGTGTCACTAAAGGAAATCAATAATTAGAAAATAATTAATACATTCTCAACAATAAGATAACTATTATCTAATCTTGGCAAATGGATGAACAACTATCCAAGCTAACAAACTAACAATCAACAATCTGTTCGGGATAACAATTAATCTAATAAAACCTCTTTCCCTCTTTTAAGTTTATATGCACTATATATTTTTTTATGATCAATCAGATGAGTTGACCTATCTTGTTGTATTTTATAGGAAAAAGACAAATATATATCTTTGAGTTAAAAAAACAAATGACTAGATCTTTGGAATCGCCTACCAAAAAATATGAAGATTTGAAACTATGCTCTTATACTATACTGAGCAAAATTGGCAACTGGATTCACATTAGAACTCCTTTGATAAATTTCATTTAAGATTCATACCTTTCGTGAAGAACTTGGACTTGGTTGTGGACTAGAACTATCACCGAAGAGGAACTTGGCAAAGCAAACATAGAGATAGTTTTCCAAAGGTGAATAAATCATGGAGGGCAAAATCTCCTCTAGAGCTTGTGCATAGTGACATTTTTGGTGACATGCAAGAGGAATCTTTGGGTAAGAATATTTACTTTTGACATTTATTGATGATTTCTCACCCCATACATGGGTTTATTTTCTTAAGCAAAAATTTGAGGCTTCCTTTGGAGTGATATTCTGAAACAATTTTGTTAGGCTTCAATTCAAAATATAAATTGTGGTTGCTATTGCAACTCCCCAATAACAATTAGGAAGGTTTTTGGACTGCAACATACTTCGTGCCATCTCCATAATGGTACAGTTCTTTCTTTCTGCAATACCATTCTATTCGATTGATTGCATAATAAACTGTAGGAGATGGTTATAAAATTAATTCTATTTCTCAAACTTTACGTATAGCAAGAGAAAAAAGACAGTTAGAATAAAACAAAACTTGATTTCTCTAAGCTTTGTTGTTCACTCATATTGTGAGCAGATTTATGGTTATTATTTTTTGCAGATTTATTGTTATTCTTATTTTCTCAGAAAGTATAAGAGCATAGTTTCAAATCTTCAAAATAACCCTGCGACTCCTAAGCTTGCTCATTAACCATGAACGAGTTCTGAGAGTTTTCAAATGTAGTTCTTACCTATTGATTGCAAAGATAAGAGGGAAATAAATTCAAGATCATGTAGCTACCATGATGAATCATGAGAGGGATCATTGCATTTAGTTGCTAAGTGTTTATTTCCTATGGCTTTGAAAGAGAATACTAGGATACTATCTTTTCCATTTTGGTTTTGATTATGAAATTTGAAAATATACTAATGGTTGTTTAAGTGGGTTGTAATCAATTAATGCTTGGAACCAACTGTGGAGATGGCTTCTACCATCGCCCAACACCGTACAAATAATTTTCTTGCAAAACTATAAATAAGAGAATCTCCTCCTAAATTTGTGGAGCGACGGTTGCTTAAGAAGAGTAGTATGAGCCCAATCTAGATGGGGAGGGAGGTGAGTGAGAATTTGCAGCAACTGTAGAGAGATTGTAGGATTTTTTTGCCAAATGTTAGCTGCACATTAGTTAAGTTAAAATTCTAATTGTTGTTTACAAAATTTTAATATCATCTTTGTTTCAATACCCAAAATTTTGTAGCTATCCTGGAATGTATACAAATAATTGGACCACTTTCCTATTAAAAAAACTCCTGAAATTTAAATGCAGTACCTTCACAAAAAATTGAAGTTTTCTCCCTCCATGGAACCATTACATAAGAAAGCATGACAATTTCTGCCACAAAGATTCAATGGCATAGTGTTTGGTCTAATTGCAGGAATTACATACCTCGGGCATTCATCTTCTGTCTCAAATTATCACTCTATTTTTAGGTTACCATATCTTGAAACCAAGGAAGGCGACTCCAAAAAATTGGTCCACTTGATAATTAGAGAGCACCATGAAGCATTTAAAACATGAGTGATTAAGACATTGTGTCAGTTGAGGTGTAAAACCACAATCAGGAAGGGGAATGAACCATTGAAAATTAAAATCCAGAATGTTGGCAGGCTCACAATGATGAAGGACATCTAAGAAGGTTGTCTTGAAGTTTCAATCGATTCCCAACCATATCGGAAATTAAGCTTCCTTAAACTCTAAATTCAGTTTTGAATTCCCAGGGGAGCTAGTTTAGAAGATTGATTGTAAAATATTTAAGGAAGATCAAAAGATCCATGCCAGACATTAAAAACTAAATAATGCAAAAGGGTCCAAAAATGGCTAAAGGTGTAGAGTTGAAGTTTTTAAATCTTGGAGAAAAACATATAAGCTTCATTGACTACACAAAGGCCTGGGATAATGTCATGGAAACTCAAGATTTCCAAATTGGTTTTCAGGAACAATTCTTAGTAGACATGATAATATTGAAAAGGATGTTCTTTTTATGGTTTACCAAGTAAATATTCTTCCTAGAGATCGAGTTACGAAGGTCTCGCTACTACGTTTGGCCTGAGGAACCCAACAGAAGATCCTTCAGATGTTGCTCACAAAGGATTTTGCAGTGTGACATATTTGTTATTTTTTCAATTTATTTGATTTTTAAAGTAAGATTTAGATTCTTGTATGTTTTCCATAGGTCTAAGTAGAATAGGACTGATAATAGTTCTTTAAAACCTTCAAACAGTATGTTATATATCAATAGTAATGGTGTCTTTGAAGAGGATTTTTTGTCCAAAGAGTGTTGCCACAGAGCGGTGTTAACCACTGGGTAGGTCCAAAGATTAAAATTCCTTGATCCACATACAGAGACCTTAATCAATTTGCCCAGCCTCAAATGACCCGACCACGGAGTCAGTAATATTTACAATGCGACTGCAATGTTTGCCTTTGACAAGTTTGTTGGTAGCTTCCTTGCATAGAGGAAAGCCCCTTTATAGTTACTAGCAAAAGCATCCATAGGTGCTTGTGAGAGGCCGATAGGCATATAAATTGGGAGGAGAGTTGAAAGTGGAGAGACAAGGGAGAAGGAAGAATGTGGAAGGTCATTAGGTGTCCAATTGCAGTTACAAAGAAAGAAGATATTGCAACAATAAAGATATTTATTTGAAACAACATGGTTTTTTATTTTTTATAAAATAAAGGACGACTACCAAAAAAATCAGTTACAAAGAAAGTTGTCTCTAAGAAGCCTATCGGCAAATATTGAAATTTTGGTCCCACATTTGTTCTTATGTCTCTGCAAGGAAAGGACATTTTGGGTTGAGAACACGTGCACTATTAACCAGAATGTGGGCGGATCTTCCGAACACTTCTTCCGCTCTGTCGAAGAGGCTTCTCACCTCTTGATGCCTTGGAAACATCAACCTTGCAATTGATGGCTCATAATACAAGTAGAATCCTCGCCATTGATAATGGAGGCCACCTCCTCTACTTTCTCTACATTTCCTGGTGTAATTGATGACAAGTTTGGCACCCTTGTTGGCCCAAATGAATGGTGATTGCTCTCCTAATCCCTGGGAGGTGCTTAGTAACAATGGCCACACGCCCCTACAAGCTACGGTCATCGGCCATATTGGGGAATTTAACTATCTTTCAACATTTTTACTTGATTTTTCAATATTTAATTATTTTTATTTTTTCACTTTTATTTTATATAAAATAAGTAAATATATATTGAAAGGAAATTAAGATTGTCTTTTTTCAATTAAAGGGGAACATAACGAATGGTCAAGCTTAACCTACCCCTTCAGAGTAAAATATAGGGGGCCTTTCAAATTTGATCACCGATGCGAAGAGCCTTGTTGGGAAGTATCCGCTTCTCGACATCCCTTCCCTGATTCGTCTTTATGATGCCCTTGTTTCGATGTCTTCTACTTTATTCAGTATTTCTCTCCATTTCCTATTTTGTAACTACATTTTTCTAAACATGTAATAGCTCGCCCCATTTCACATTTTTTTAGTCCGCAACCCGTCTACATAGGAAACAACCGTTGTAATACGGTTTGTCCATGCAGATTTTTTGGGAGTGGAACGGCAGGGAGAATATCCATTATTGTGTGAGCCCTTCTAGTCGCTCTTCCTTCTCTTCATGGAGGGAAAAGGCCAGCATGTGTGGGGAATGCAATACGTCGTTGACAACCACGCCCTCACTCGCAGAGGGCACTTCCAAAGGACACTATGTTAGGAGCCCTATTCAACTCCTCCAGTGGAAAAGAAAAGGAAAATGCTCCACATTAATAATCACATGAAATCTCTATAGAGGATTGTTGAGTGCACATCAAATTATTTGGCATTTCAGTCCAACTGATCAGTCCACCTTTGCCAATATACTCTCTTCCTGTGCCAAAAACATAGCTTTGAACATGGTATGGACACTATTTCTGCAAGAAATCTCGTTTATAATGATATTATATGCTTGCAACAAATGTGCCCTCATGGACTTTATTGATTGCAAGATATGCCCAAACTGGTATGCTTAAGTCTCACGTATGTTCGCATACGGAAATAAATGAGACTTTTTCAAAACGTTAAGCAAAAAATGCCCTGTGGCACAGTGGTGGTGGGTACATTATGGTCGCCCAAGTCCCGTGGTTTGATTTTTTTACCGCATACCTAACTTACGTGATAGTTCGATTTTGTTTGACTACATACCTAACTAACGTGATAATTAGGATCACCCTACACAAACTGGCGGGTGTGCTTTGGAAAGTTCTTGGATCTTTTCCAAAAATCCAATCCACAAGTGTACCATTTGATTCCACTACCTTTGCAGAGACATTCTCCCAGCTTCTTCTAGAATGGGAGCTTTAGAAGCGGGCATGTGAACGGTTTGATAAAATGCCTCGGTTATATGTGGTTCTACTAAAAAGTAAAAGCAAACTACTACACACAAAGTAGATGTATATCCGAAATGTGAAATCATTGTGTACATGGTTGACCTTATTGGGCGTGTTGGCTATCTTTGACAAAACTCTAAATTTTATCACCAAAGATTCAAACTCTAACTCGTGAAATCATTATGTTTGCATGGTTGACCTTCTTGGGTATGTTGGCGATCTTTAATTATGTGTGCATGGTTGACCTTATTGGACATGTTTGCTTGATGTGTGTAGAATACATAAGAAAATAATGTTACGAGTTTTTACAACTCTTCGTTTTAAACACACAAGAAAATAAGGGAGATGAGCCAATAGTGGAGCATGGACCAATAATGGTGAGGGTAGATGTAAAGTTAAGGACTAGTACATGTCCATTTATCACTTAAAATTTGAAAAAAAAGTAGCTAATAAAATGAATCACATCAAACAATCACCCAATCAAATGATGCCACATAAGTGGAAAAAAATACATGACATAATGCCCTACAAATGGTCCACCCTAAATTTCTTTGTATGGAAAACTACTTGATTTAAATACCTTAAAAATCACTTTCCATACAATATAAATGCTCAAAAGAAAATATTTAAATTAAAAATTAAAAATCTATTAAAGGGTTTTTTTTTCAAATTTTATGGTATTTATATGGGTGTTGTACACCCCTCAACTTAGGGTGCACAACCATTGGCTCCTCTCCCTTAGTGTTAGGACTACCCTTAAACTCTAAGTTCGATTACTGAAGCAATTGTGAGGGGAGCTAGTATAGATGATTGATTGTAAAATCATTAAATAAAATCAAAGGATCCATACCAAACACAAACAACTAAATAATGCTGAAATGTTCAAAAACAAGTTAAAGGAGTAGGCTAGTTACTAAGTCTTGAGAAAAACATACAAGTTTCATATACCCATACACAAAAGTTGGGTGATGTCATGGAAACTCAAGGTTTCTAGAATAGTTTCCGAGCACAATTATTAGTAGACGGGAAAATATTGACTAGCTTGTCTTTTTGTGATTTATCAAATTGAAATTCTACCTAGAGCTCTAAGTTATGAAGATCTCCCTACCAGATCTGGCCTAAGGAATGCAATAGAAGATCCTTTAGATGTTGCTCACAAAGGATTTTAGAATGCGGCTTATTTGTTATTAACGCTTTCAATTCCTCTGGTTTTTATAAGTAAGACTTAGATTCTAGTATGTTTTCAATAGGTTTAAGTAGAACAGGACTAATAATTTTTCTTTAAAACCTTCACATTGTGTTTTATATACAAGTAATATTAGTATCTTTGAAGAGGATTTTTGTCCAGTTTTGCTAGCTGGATAATATTTCTACCAGCTTTGTAATGCACTCCTGCTGCTAGTAGTTCTCTCTCAAAATCCAGTAGGTTATAGTTGGTAAAGTTTTACTGAATCAAAACAACAACCTGTTCACAATATTTTTCAGCGATTATACTCCATAAAGGGAAGTAATTATTATTGTTGTTCATGAAAATAACACTATATATATATATATATATATATTTGGATTGAAGGTTGTAAACAACCAAATTGTTTAGAGAAATTTCGCATCCATTGTAATTGACCTTCTTCGGCTTAGTGCCAAGGACCAAGAGTATTCATTGATCAAATTTACAGAATATTCCTAAAACAAGGCAAGGTAATGGATTCATGCCCCCAAAGTCTAACATGTTAGGTCACATGACATGGGAGAAGCATCGAAAAAAGAACATAGCAACAAGCAACCCATACAACCTACTGCTAAATCTTCTAAACATCATAAAAGCACAAAGCAATTAAGTCAGCAGAGGAAAAGAGGCCAACATCGGTGGATCTCGCTTATCCGGTTTGAACACCCACCCAACATTGGGAACTTGATCGCCCTCGAAGGATGAAAATCTAAGACTGAAAAAAACATCAAATCCACAATTTAAGGAAGTTGCAATAGTGTTGCAGCAGAGCAAGTGTTAACTAGTTGGTAGGTCCACCATTAAAAGAATTTGATCTACATACAGAGACCTTAATCTATTTGCAAAAATAACCTTAAAGAAAACTCAAGATTTCCCAACTAAATTTACAGAGCATCCTGTAAAGAAAAATATGCAACAATCAAGTGGGTTGTGGTCCATCCATGTATATGATGGTGTAATAGGAGTTGTCTAGCCATCCACCAAGATTCCACTCTAGAGATCATACCCAAGACAAATTTGACAAAATGAAAACCCTTCAATCCTTGATAGCTAAACCTAAGAATATTGTGCACCTAACCCAATTTCTTCACAAATTCAATCAAAAAACAAAATAAAAAAGTTAAAACAAAATGCAATCAATAGAATCGTTTGTAACAAAACCCTAACCAGATAGACATCTTTATACGAAGTCACCATTGACTCGAACAACATTTGTGTTAACCCACTCACCTTTATCGCTGGCAAGGAACACCACGAAAGGAGCCACATCATCCACCTCCCCTATGCGTTCTAGGGGACCCTCCTTGGCGATGCATTTAATCAGGGCCTCGCTCTTGCCTTCAAAGAACATATTTGTGGCCATGGGACCAGGCGCCATACAATTGATTGTAATCTTGGTCCCCCTCAATTCCCTCGCCAATATTTTGGTCATGGTCTCCAAAGCAGCCTTACTGACTGCGTAAGCTACATGCTCAGGCCTCAACAAACCCACAACGGAGCTGGTAATGTTTATAATCTTGTTCAGAGCTCTCTACAAGGAAAGGGCATTTTGGGTCAAGAACACCCATACAGCTAACCAGAATGTGGGCATTTTTTTCGAAGGCTTCTTCGGCCCTGTCGAAGAGGCTTCTCACCTCGGAAGCCTTGGATATATCGGCCTTGCAAGTTATGGCTTTTAATATAGTAGAATCCGCGCTATTGATAATGGAGACCACCTCCTCTGCTTTCTCTACATTCCCGGCGTAATTGATGACAAGTTTGGCCCCCTCTTGAGCCAAATGAATAGCGAATGCTCTGCCAATACCTCGATAGGCACCAGTAACAATGGCCACACACCTCTCCAAGCTACGGTTATCAGCCATTTTTACGGAAATTAAAATTACAGGCTTAGCCTGAAAATAAGATGAGCGCACTCGACCTTCAGGATTGTGGGGACTGAGAAGTTGCTATTTGTCCCCCTTTGTTCGCAAATAGCGTTGATGGACATTGAAAAAGCTTTGGATTTTAGATCATCATTGGTGAGCTCGGCCCAAAAAATTTCTATCTGGTTACGTCCAAATGTTTCGTCACCAGTTCATATCATTTGCGATATAATTTATTTTTAGAAATAATACTAATATAGTCATAATCTATTTCTTTCCACAACATTACATAGTACAACACTTTCAAACAATATGTTTAATATATAAATACAAAACTTTTTGTTGTCATCTTCTTCATCTAGAAATCTAATGTTTAAACATGTCAAGATTAGATAAACTAGCAATCGTACTTGAAATGTATGATGGAAACGTCGAAGGGGATCTTTTAAAGGAGTTAAATTATATGTACAAAAACAATGGGAGGGGAATAGGGGTGAAGAAGAGGGAGTTAGAGTGTGGAGAATTGCGAGGGAGGTTAAAAAGGAAAGGGGAAATAATGTGAATTTCTTGGAAAGGTGAAACAATTTGAAACTGAATGGTCCAACTACCCCAACGCCATGTGACAATCGGCTAGTATTTTTTTGCAGCTTTCGTCGTCCCTGTTCACAATTACATTTTATTTCACAAAATCATCACAATCATTTTATAACATTTTATATATTTCTTATTTTTCCAAAATCAAATACATTGTGCAGAAAAAAATGAGTTTGTACCTTGACAAATACGACATATGTACATGGTATGCTCTGGAACATGTTACGGCCCACGTGCTCAAAACCCGCAAAAAAATAGTATTTCTTGTAAACGATAGGATAACACACCTCTGATATCTGGTAAAGAATGGTGAAAAGAAATAAAAGATAGAGTGGGAGGAGCGGTTGTGATAACGTGGGGAGATCGACATAAATCCCATGGATGTGAGGATATGCCTTCACTATTTCCCCTAGTGCGGTTCCTTTTACCCCACCCAAATATAGTACACTCTTTAATGCTTTCAAAACCTCATAGCAATTCACAATCTTATCAACTGTTCTCATGGTAGTGGATACCAAGCAATTATTGATGAACATATAAGTATTTTTTGTCATTAAATTACTGAGATTTAGATTATTTCTATTTTGGAAGATTGCTAATCTAACTGGAGCTCTGACACATGATATGATAGTGTTTAAAAAGACTTTACTTTTTCATAAAAAGATGAACCTTAACATTTCCATTCCATGTCTCTCATGATAGTAATCTCGATAGAGATGTGCCAAAATCAATTCAAAGAGAAATGGTGGGATTGGAATTACATGACAAAACGGGGTGCAAAATAAGTTCTTGGGAATCGAAAAAAATCCTTGTTATAATAACCAATAATTAACATAAAAGTTAAAAATAAAGTAAGAAACTTTAGTTTAATATGTCTACCACCATAATTTACAACTCATGTGAAATTGCTAATTAGTTTAATATGTCTTCATGTACGTAATTGTGTTGGCAAAAACCAAAGCTGAGCATTACTTATCCATGCTCAAGATTTATTTAAAGATATATCCCTAAATGTTTTGAAATCGAGGCCCGGCCAAAATATCACAACTCGCTATGGGATGGCCGTATTACTATTAATATATACCCAATTACTATAAATACAATTGATTGCTCAGACTAAAGATTCAATGGTGTAACTATATCTGGTATTTTTTTCGTAGAACCTAGAGCACAACATGACTCCTGCATAGTTGGAGGCGGCAAACTTGTTCTGAGGCAAGACAATGGAGGTGAGTGTTTTAATGGGAATAAAACCATTGTTGGGTGGAGCATCGATGGAAGACGGAAGTCCCAAGAAGAAACCATGCGTCAAAGCATTTATTACAATAGTGTTCCTCTATTTCCACGTATTCAAGAGATTGGAAGCGTGCCCATTTGTGTATTCACATTGCGTGTTGTTGTAAAATTTAATCGAACAACCCCATATGCTAGACCAACTCTTGAGAGTTATCCAAGTAAGGGCATTGCATAGCGGTGCTAAGATACACTTTTGCGGATGATTAGAGAGCGGAGATGGCCTTGACAAGATTGTCGTGCGCGCATCGTCGTCACTCGAAATTGAAATCGATGCCATCAAGAAAAACATCTCCTAAAGGCCTGGAATCCGACTGCCCTCCGAGGAAATTATTTCACAAATAGGTTACCACGCTATGTGTGTTGTTGGCAGAGGCAATGAAATAGCTGTTGGCACCTCCTCCCACAGGAAAAAACACTTTCATGCCCTTAGACTGGCACGAAAGTGCAACTTATATCTCAAATTCATATTCACTTGAATTTTACATTTTAGAAACATTACAGATCTAACAATATACAAAAATGACATGATTTGAATGATGATTCACAACTTATTTATGGATGTGATGATATGGCCTACTAGAACGAAGCGACAACCCCCCCCCGCCCCGCCCCTTTATATTATTTGGAGAATGCAAAAAGATTGATAAATGGCATAAATGCAAATGTCGGGTACAATACAATGCATCAGTGCCAACCTGAAAATGCAAGCGCCAATGAAAAACCTTATATTGTTGCTCTCAAACGCACCCAAGCTTGATCCATTATATTCTCATTGGGAACATGCCTTTGGCGTAAAAATATTTGAGAGGCACATGTGACCATCATATTTAAATATACCATGATGGCAAGGTCATAATTAGTGGAAAGAGTTTCTCATATCACTAATTGGAAATTATCGCTAACTTGTTTTTTTGTGTATACGATGACATATGACCACAAAATTTTGGGAAGCCATAAATGATTACAATGGGAAAAATAAGTTTAGTAATGGATTTCCATTTTGTAATTTTTAAAAATAATGTGTAGAATGTACCATGCGACACTAACAAATAAAATGTGGCCAACTTACATATTTTTAAAGCTGCAAGTGAAAAGATGAATTTAATTTGGGGAAAAAAGCACATAATTTTTTTGTAATTTATTCCATACTAATCCGGTGAGGAACAAGTTACGTTGCCATTAATTCTAATGTATTTTTCATCTTTTTAATTTACAAGATACTGTAGATAAGCAAAATAAAAATTAAAATTTCTTCTCGGCCTTAGAGAAAGGAGAGCTTATCTCCAAAAGTGTAAATCCAGACATCCGAGGTTGCACACATATGTCACCATCTCCATGGAAATCACCATATCCCCCTCTCTGGACTTTTTAAGCTTATGGTTGAGGTGTATGTCACTGGTAGTGAGTACCGGAAGGATTCAAAGGTGGCGCACATACTGAACAGGCTCCCATGCGTTATCAATGTCTGCCTTGTTATACCTGGCTAGTGCCCATATCACTAGCACATATCCATCCTCCACCTAGTTCCCCACTTCCTGCGTAATCATTTGCACTGCTTCTATGTCGTCAGGAGAAGCGAACGGTTACTTAGCGTTGATGACATCAACTCCAAGTAAATGTAGTTACTGCGTTAAACTTGTCTCAAATGTATCCTGCCATCAATGTAATACCTGCTACAATATCTTGATGCACTGTCGTGGTTGTATTTGAAATCCAAAGGTGGAAAGTTGTCTGCGTAGAGGCCTGGAGACCCATTTGTTGCATACGGTGGAACCGTGTGACTGTCTCATGAGAAAATCCATGTCTTTTGTACTAGTGATGTCGCAACAATAACAGGTACAGACCAACCAATGACAAAGTGTTAATAAGCAATGGTTTCAAATATATCGATGGTGGATAATCTTCTTCAAACAACATTGATGTACGCATGTTTGATTTTTCTAGTTTTCTGGTACATCTTAGAATTAACCGCTCCCACTCGGCTTTAAAACACACCTTTCAGCGTAATTACGAAAATGTAAATATAGTCCTACGGACACCAAATTTAATATCAAGAAACTACTTAACAACATTTTATATAGTCAGTATTCTGTAAAACTACATGTATACTTATCCCAAGGGACGAGCCACAAAAGTTGTGCAACGCATTGAATAGTTGTTTAATAGCTGTGTACAGTACATTGGTACCATATTGGGCGCGACTCATTGGGTAATTTTAAAGGTGAGAATTATGTGTCTCCTATTAAACTGCTATGTGCCCACTAAACCGCTACGTGCTTCTTACATGATACGCCAGAAAGTCCACTAAACTTCCAGCTAAAATGGCTCCGACATTGACAACCGATCTATTGCCTTTTATTAAATTCAGGCAGAGATCTGTCTAGAAAATTTCTAAGCCATTCTGCTGATTTTTATGCCATGCAATTGTCTATGCGTTAGAACCGATGCTCTGTTGAATCCCATGACCCCAGCTATTCGAGAGCTCTATTTATCTGATCTTAAGCTTCCCAAAGACCAACAAAATCCCATCTTTGACTAGTTTCACAAAACTCTCATTACAGGCGCTGACTTGGTAAAGAAATGTGAAAATATCTGCCCTCTTAACCTGATCGCAAATTATAGGTATGTTTTTGAGATCCTGAAGCTAGAGAAGGTGTTTCACCCATTTTCAATGATAAGAATGTCCGCATTATTAGCACAAAATTTGTGTTGCACAATTTTTTTGCTAATAAGTTGTGTTGCCTGCTCCTAAAATGCACCTTCACATTTATTGTCTCTCAAATTTAGATATCAACATGCCTCCAATTTCTTTTAATGTTTACTTTTGCTACAAAAATGGCGGGGATAGAACTTTAGAATCTATTCTATCTCATTTAAAGAATTCCCCCTCTCGGGCATTGGAGACTTATTATTTGTTTGCGGGAGAATTATTATTAATAGTGTTGGCCTCGCAAATGTCCTCTGCAACAACCAGGGAGCTCAATTCACTCAAGATTATGCTCTCACTACTTTTGCTCTGCGGGCTTCAAAAGCACTCCATGCAACCTATAGAAACGTGAAAGCGATCAAACTAAGAGAAATCATCGACCCTGCAAAACAAAAAAACAGGGAGAAACGACTAACAATAACAAATCAAAAGCGGCCTGCAGACAACAGAGGAGATAAATGCGGCAAAAAGTACCCTCCATTCAAAGTGACCTTGTAGGCGGCGACAGAGGAGATAAATGTGGCAGAGAGGACTGTACGATCGCCTTGATGTGGAGCACTTCCCATCGTGAAGATTTCAATGCATGCACGACTTCAAATATGGGCCATCGATTTGGACTCGGGTGTTAGGGGCAGGAGGGTCGATCTCAAATACTGAACGCCTTCAGTGTAAATATGCAATTTATTATTTATGTAGAACATTTTTTGATGAAAAATATCTTATATTATATTAATGCAATAAGATACAAGATAACTTTCAACAAAAAGCGGGCAGTATGAGAGCACGCCCCAAAACCACGAATAAACTAGGCCGAGCCTAGAACAACAAAATCAAACTAGGCCAAGCCTAGGAAAGTATAACAAAACAAAAACATCACTCCTGACAAAAACAAAGGAAAAATCAAGCAAAATCAAGCCTACGTAAGCGTGAAAGTGATGAGCTAAAAATGTCCGATCGCGGGCAAAAAATCCTATCATCCGGCCACCCCGAACAGGCCCTCCATTCAAAGTCTTTGCCAGATGTCTGAATCTCCCACCAACAGTGAGCTCTTCCTCGTGTTTGCTTCTCGCTTAGGGAATGGGCCATCGATTTGGACTCGAGACCCGGAATTTTCCAAAGGATGGCAGGGTAGTGGCGGTTTTTTTAATAAAAAATATCTTATATTATATTAATGACTTCGCGAAGTGGCTTTCGGAAGGAGGAGAGCCGCCCCAACCCTACTAGGTGAGTTGACGAATGTGGCGAAGACCGCCACCCAAGTTGCTAAGGTCGCAAACCCCAACCCCACTGCGGCGTCGAGCCAAGGAGTGCGGTGGTGAACCCCTGTCACGCCTCGACGCAACAGAGCAACAGCGAGTGATTATGTCGATTTGAATCGGTCCTAAAGAGCGGCGAGTGCGGTGGTAAAGGCACGAATTTGGGATCTACCGAGTCATCCTCCATGAGTCAAGGTAACGAATGCTTGGTGGGAGATGGAGGCACTTGGGAATACATTACATGGGGATTCCCACGGTGTCACAAAGAGAGTCTGCGGCTAAAGGTGGTCCACCTCCACGTGGTTAAAGGCAAGGAGTGCCTTGTTAAATATTTGGACTTGAATCTATGATACATTGAGATCACCATAGATTTATTATAAATTGAGAAAGATTGATCAATAGATTTATTATAATTAAAAAGAAAAAAACAAAGAAAAAAGCATTTCTTTATTTCCATATCCAAAATAAAATCTCCCCTCTGAAAACATGCCAAATCTAGGTGAACATAGGTAGAAGTTTGGGATTGTCTCCCAAGAGGATATGCTGCCAAGTGAAACAGTGGGGCCGTGAGGGAAAGAAAAAAGTATGGATCCAGTTCCAGGCAATTTGAGCTTTGAGGTCCATAACCAGAAGACATGCAAAAGTGTTTCCAGATGCCCAAAGAAGGGGCATTTGGGAGCTAGAACCCCAATTTGAACAAGACGAGCCCCGATAGGAAGGCCTTGGTGTAGAATACACCAAAGAGGTGAGCAATTTTGGGCTCCCCACATGTATTCCAAATAGTCTCAAACCGTCTATCCCATGTAGACAGAGTAGCGTGAATTCCCTAGTAATTATTAAGTTTTTCCACCATGGGCAAATGGGGTGAGAGCCATCAATAGCCTTTGTTGGCTTTATAGTTACAAAAAGGAGTATCAACATACCACTTCAAATCTGTCCACCAAGGGTGAAAGGAGTGCACAACAATCTTATGTAGCATGTGATCAGGAACCAAATTGATCACAATATTGAAAGTATCCTGATCTTGGTTGGAAAGCCGAAACAGATCTTTAAAATCTTGCCAAGATAACCAGGATTACGTGTTCTTGCAAAGAAGTCCTCAATGGTGTCAATTTCGTGCTTGAAGAATTTGAGCACAAAGATTCTCGAGACCTCTGTTAAGCATTGATCTTGGGATTGAAAAATCGGTGACCACCAGAGAGATTGTTGGTTAAGAGATAACACATTGCGAAATCCATCCCTTTCCATAAAATCCAGGGTTTGACACATTCCCACGCTTTCCAAACCCTAATCCTTTCCATGCAGGCGGCCATAAGGAGAGCCTTCTTGATGCCATGTTGTATGAGAAATTTCCAAGCTTCTTACCAGTGATGCTTCTGATAATCCACTTGGCACAAAGGGCTTGCCCTTGGCGTTGAATGTGAATAAGCCCGAGGCCTCCAGAATTGTGAGGCAAACAACATATATCCCAAGCTACACAATGAAAACCTTTTCCAGTAGAGGCATTATCCCAGAGGAAATATTTGAGCAGCTTTTCTAGCTTTTGGATGGAGGCCTTGGAAGGAACCCAACAAGATGAGTAGTAGACATGGGTAGAACAAGAACTTTAGAGCAAATTTGGAATTTTCCAGCCAGAGACAAAGGCCTAGTAAGCCAATATTCCAGTTTTTTCGCCACTCGTTGAATGACATAATGCCATAGATTAGTCGGGAGGCTTGAAAAGCAAAAGGAATACCTAGAAATTTGAAAATCTCACCATGCTGTAGAATTTTCCAATCAAATTTGGAAAGCCACCAGGCATAGGAAGGAAAGATTACCTGTAACATTGAGTTTTTCGCCATTGAATGGATGAGCCAAAAGCTAGGCAGAAAGTATCTAAGCATTGCATTTCATAGCATTGCAAATGTTGTTCTCATCCTCGATAAGCATAAGGAAGGAATCATTTGTAAAATGCCTATTGAGGAGTTGAGAATTGGGCTCATCAGGTAGCGAGATTCCACACACAAGACCTTGTTCTTTGGCATAGGCTAAGAGATAACCAAATCCTTCGCCGCCAAAAGCACATAAAGTGTAGGGGCAAGAGGACAGCCTTGCCTAATAGATTGGAATAGCCCAAAGGGCTCCGAGATAAGGCCATTGATAGAAATTTGAGCAAATGCATATCTGCAAAACCATATTGATAGTTTGAATAAAAATGGGTCCAAATCCAAGGGCCTGAAGCATGGTGAGGATTAAAGGCCATTCAATCCGATCATAAGCCTTCTCAAAGTCAATCTTAATAAACATGGTGGCCTGATGAGATTTGTGAACCCATTCCATGCCTTCCCAAACCGTGATGATGTTATCCAGGATGAAACGCCCAAAGATGAAGCCTATTTTCTCTAGCTGAATAATAACAAGCAGAAGATTGCATAATCACAGAGCTAATGCTTTGGCAATGATTTTGTAGGAGACATTCAACAGCGTAATTGGCCGCCAACAAGTGATTTTCTCGGGATCTCCTTGCTTAGGGATAAACTTAATGTTCCCTTGTTGATGCATGACCCTAGGGAGTGGTTTTGAAACCCTTCAAGATAGACCTGAAAAGGACTTTCCCGATAGAATCCCGAGAGTTTTATAGAATTCACAAGGGAATCCATCACATCCCGACACTTTATCATTAGCCATTTGCATAGTGGCTTCATGGAGGTCTTCAATGGTGAGCATTCTTTCGCAGATCACCTTCTGAGTCTCTGAAAGCTTGTGTGGCACAACCCCCAAACATTGGTCAAGAGTGGCTCGATGAGCTACAGAGGGTGGTTGAGCTTGAAAGACAAGTTTGTAATGTCACACAAAGGCTTGCAACATAAGTTTTGGGTCAGTAATTTGAGTTCCATTGTCCATGATATCTCGGATCTGTTGGGAAGGCTTTCTGGCTCAAAGAGAAAGAAAGAATTCTTTCGAGACTCGCTCGAAATCTCCAATCTTGAGCCAATGCATTCGATCCCGAATCTTAGCGCCTCTGGATTTATAGTTTTCTGTAATTTGGATTTTATGCTGAGTGTTTTGCCACTTGCGCTTCAGAGTGTCAAAGAAGGGATCACCTTGAAGTGTTAACATCACTCACACCGAGAGCCGAGGTGTTAGCAATGTATGAGAGGGCATCGAAATATTGCCGGTAATGGTGTAGTAGATTCTAAGAAATATGGCAGTTTGAGTCAGTGCATCTTCCCACCATTGTATCCAGTTAGTTTGCATAGGTGGATGAAATCACTAACAGTGACTAGGTTATGGAATTAAGTTCCAAATTCACTTGATATGATTGACAGTGGGGCCGTGTTGCATCAAGGCAATATTAAAAAAATGGCCTTTATGAAAAAATCTTTAACAAGGATCTCTCTCTCTCATGAATTCACAAGAATAGCTAAGAAGACCCTCAAATGGGGAGTACATTACAATGTATAGAAGAAAAACAAATCTGGGTGAACATAGGTAGAAGTTTGGGATTGTCTCCCAAGAGGATATGTTGCCAAGTGAAACAATGGGGCCGTGAGGGAAATAAAAAAGTATGGATCCAGTTCCAAACAATTTGAGCTTTGGGAGAGAACCAGAAAACTCCTTCTTCTTGTATTGATGCTCAAGAAAAAATTATACATATTATAAGAAATAGAAGAAATTTAAGAGTGGGGGAATGGAATAATTTTTGTATCTCTTTGATCTTTAACAAGGATATCTCTCTCTCATGAATTCACAAGAATAACTAAAAAGACCCTCACATGGGGAGTACATTACAATTTAAAGAATAAAAACAACTCTTCATCTTCTTAGTGATTCTTCATATACCCCCCAATGACGCTTCATATGCCTTGAAACTTTTCATATTCCTAGGAAAACATTAAGTCCCCTTTTATAACTGAAGGGTGACTTATTACATTGAAAACATTAAGGCATAAGAAAAAGTGAAACCAACGCAAGATTAGAATATTGAGGAGAAAGAAATTTGGGGGGATGAAAGGAGAGAGAAAGAGAGAAAAGAGGGAGGAAGAACAATGTCGATGAAGAAAATGCCTCGTTGATTCACTGTTCTACTTGACCAATCTGATGCAATTCTCCAATGTAGTGAGATCTGGATCCTGAGAGACTTTCCTTGGATGACGCATGGACACCAGGAACTAAGTGTTTAAAAACATTGTCAAATGATTCCATTGGTGACCATGAGCATCACTCATGAAGATCCTCTCTGAAGAGGGTGAAGCTTTTGAACAAATCCCACCCTGACTCCTTGCAACACTGTCACATTGCTTAGTTGATTTGGACACAATCCTAATGAAACACATCAGTGAATAGTCTGACGGTGTCGACTATGAATTCCACCTTACACCTACCAATTGAGGCATGAAATGAGTGTCAAAAATACACTTTTGAGATCCATGTAAGTAACTTCATTGTCATTTACTCCTACATAGTCTGATGATAGAGACTACACTATTTTCTATCTCCTACTCAGAAGTGAAAGGTTGAGCTAGCTTCTGCCCTGTCCATTTGTACTTCATGGTTCCTTAAAATGAAAAAAATAGCTTACTATTTTTAGTAAGTATGGAAATTTTTCTCCGAACTCCAAATAGGACTGTCAATTGATTGCTCCACTCTCAGAGTGTTCCTCTTGTGAAATTTACCCTTTGGAATGACTTACTATTTTTTGTAAGTGCCAAAAAAGTAACTTACTATTTTTATCAAGTATGAAAAATCATATCCTTCGACTTTGAATAGTTGTGGTAACTAGAAATCTTCCTTCCCTCTCGTTCTCCTCACTTTCTGGATAAGAATTGTATTTTTGGTAGGTGTTCATGTGACCACTTACTATTTTTATTAAGTATCAATTTTGGACCAAGATGACCATTTCGATGATTTCTCCTCGCAATGCATCCTTTATGTTCAAGTGTCTCCTTCGCAGGTTCTTTGGTTGATGACTTTCCCAAAATAACAGTCCCCTATGCAGAAGACCTACTATTTTTTAGAAAGTGGACTTCTGGTGGTCAGATTTCTAGGAAACAAAGTTTTCCGATATGTGTTTTTTCCAAATATCTCCCTTTAAAATTTCGTGTTTACATAATCAACATTTGGTGAGAGTTTAAAACTTCAAATTTTTGACCTGACAAAGACCTCTCTAACACGACAACCATTATTGGACCTCAAAAAATTGTAGGTCTATTTTTCTTCTCTATTTACAACCAAAGTTATATTTTTTAATGGGTTTTTGCCTCTTATTTCACCGGTGAAATTTCACTTCAATTCGACTATCGGTTTGATAGGAAATCGAGCTTTTTCTTCCATTGTGCAAAGAAATAGATTTCTTCACTATGAAAACTTCCTAATGTGAATGGGAAATCTGAAGGTGGGGTTTTTATGACCTTTGGGAAAAAATATCACAAAAAAATGTTTTGTCATTTCATGTATTGGTTTGCAAGATCTCTTTGAATTTCATTTCACAGCAATGGAGGTTTTCAGACTTCTTCTTCTTCGTTCTTCGTTCTTCTTCTTTTTGATCAATCCTTCTTCTTAGGCATGCGTATTATCATGGAGTGGAGGATATTGTTGATGTGGTGGATCTGGTTCAAGGTTCAGAAATGGTGTACTTGAGAGCAAGTTGCAAAGTTGCAGAGCTATGCAAGGTTAAGCTATGGAAAGGTTAGAAGTTAGAAGTTGGAAAGAAAACGACAGGTAAGATTTTAAAAAAAATTTGAAATAAAGCACAAAGGGGATGAGGTGAATTTTCATGTCATTCCTTTCCCTTAAGCATTAAGGGATAAGAGGGACATAAATTTGCAAGCGGCACCTAGTTGCGACATGTGGCAGAAATCTAACGGCTGAGGGTTTGAGCAAAAAAACAAGTTGAAAGCACTAGGGGCTAGAAATTGGTTGTATGAAGGACTAGGAGCCATTCCTTGGAATGGGAGAATTTTTATGTCCTTGATATCCCCCAGAAAAAAGGTACATGAGGGACATCAATTTTCATGGCGCGCCAAAATCTGCCACTTGTCAGAGATCCGACGGTTTTCTGTTTCGGCTCTACTAGCTCCTGAGGGCTGAGAAAAAGCTATGAAGAGGGTCACATGGGTGACCAGAAGACTCCCTTGGGGATGGGAAAATTTTTATGTCCCTCATGTCCCCCAGCACAAAGGGACATAAGGGTTATCAATTTGCACAGCGCACCTCAACTTGACACTTGTCGTGATTCTATGGTTGGGGTTTGAGCTCCTATAAGAACACAGGGGCTAAATCAAGGTGATCCTGGAGGTTGTATGGGTGACCAGAGGACTTATAACGGTTGGGAGAATTTTATGTCCCTCATGTATCTTTTATTGAGGGAAGAAAGGGACATGAAATTGCACTAGGTTCTTGGAGTTGACACATGTCCTCTTGTAAATTTGTCTAACTACGAGAACTCTCCTAGAGGGCAACTTGAAACAACAATATCGTGAGCTCCCGATGGACTTTTTGATGAAATGTTATATGATTTTGACTGAAAATGGCCTTATTAATCCAATGGTGGGAGTATTAGATCTTTATTCCTCCATTTAATCCTTGAAAAATCAGATTGTTTATATGGCTCATTAGTTGTGCATGGAAAAAAGTAGTTATAAACCTATTGCGCCAAGTATTGTGAAAAATATGGTTTCACCATCTTGTAGGGATTGGAATTATATTTCATATATTGTATTTTTGACTCATAAATCCATCCAGAGATCCCAGAATCACTTCTTGAAGCTCAACAACTCTTTTGACCACGTGTGTATTTTAGGCTATCGACCCTATTTTTATCAAAATGCCCTAACTTCTCCAATCTTCCCGAATCTTCCATAATTACTTTCATGATGTTATAGGGTCTTAAATTCACCTCAATGTCTAATTTGGATTCCCATTCCAATCCATGGGGTTTCTCCAGTCCTAGGAAGGCCAGTGATATCCCTTCCTACAACTGCCTGAAATTTACATTTTTCAATGAACTCCTAAAATCACCTAGAGGGGTTAGATTGAATTTCCTAAATCACCTAGGGGATTGAGTTAACATCAACTGGGAGGTCACTAGATTGATTGGGTATACCCGGGGTGCCTAGGAAGGGTAAAACTTGAAATTTTTGAAACAGGGGTATAGTTGTCATGCTAGAAAATTGTCAATTTCCCTGTTGTACATTTACACAACAAAAGGTAGCCAAAAATGAACAAGATATCCTAAAATCCACTCTCAGTGTCAGTCTCACAATCATGTTCATCGATCCCTGTGATGATCTCCTATCGAGGGGGGTGCCACGTCACCTCTATCATCATGGGCTTAGGGGTGGGGCTCCCCATCACCACCTAGGCCACCCACTATTTTTTCTCACAATGGGTGGAGACGGTCACCGCCCCTGAAAAAATTCCCTCTGTTTGCCTTATCGATTTCTATATTTTGTGTGTAGGCAGAGGATTTCACTGAAGAGGTGAGAGTACATTGGCTCTATCTCGGCTATGGTTAGAACCCTCCCAACAATAAGAAATACCTTCCAATCCCTAGATGACATGACCATGATCTGTCATCGGTTGTAACACAATTCACGGTGCCGACTTATTTTTTTGTTTCATTTTTTTATGTAACAGATCAATTCTCCTAGGCTCGACCTAATTTTGGTTGATTTATTCCTAGGCCCTTTTGTGGAAGGGATTGGCTCATGTCTTTAAGGAATGCTCCCATACCACCTATATTTTTGTGAATAGTATTCTATCATAATACCCATTTATGATTTCAACATTTTGAAGATTGAAATTTTTTATCATGACACGGAGACCCTAATGTGAGTGAATAACTACAATTAATGGAAAACCCTAAATTGCACAGTATGGAAGATAAAGTTATAGAGAATGTGAGTGGAATTCAACGCCAAAAACTCCTCCCTCTTAAGCATTTTCTCACACCGTGATTTCTAGACTTCAAGGAATGACTTTAGATCCCATGGAGATTGTTTCCTCTTCCTCAACACAAAATGTTATTGTAGAATGACCAACCAAAGACACCTCTTCTGAAGGAAAAGAGTAGGTTAAACCCTCTTTTACTCTTCCTAATGATATTTTTAATAAAACGTGTGATATGTTTGAGAAAATGTGTGCCATCGATACTTTGTTGGGAAAGTTCCTTCATTTTCAATTTCATCTACCTAGGAAACATTTTTGGGAACCTTTGGGAATTCACAACCAACTGGTAATGAACTCAAAAAGGGTTTTCCTCTTCCACTTTGGGTCAATAGAAGAAACCAACATAGTCTTACAGAAATCCCCATGGAATTTCCATGGCTCCTACTTGGTTCTTCACAAATGGATGATTGATTTTAACCCTGAAAAAGCCACAAGAAGTTTGCTTCTAGTTTGGGTGGAGTTTTCAAGACACCCAATGATTTTTTACCCACATTTGGACAAGATTGTAGGATCTCTTAGAACGGTTCTTAATTTAGAGCCCTTGTAGGGTTTTATCACCAAACCTACTAGGAGGGTTTGTGTTGAGCTAGATCTCAGTAGAGATCTTCCTAACTCTATTTCACTAAATGTAGAAGGGTTCTCAGTTGAGCAAAAAATTATTTATCTGACATTACCAAATTCATGTTATTATTGTCACGATTTGAATCATCGTGTGTTTAACTACCTGAATCTCCTAGCTATAAAAACCACGATGACTATGGTTGCTAAACCTTACAAAGTTGACAAAAATTCATCCCAAGGAAATGATAAAAGTGTTTCTCAGGGGTCATAAGGTAAGTCCTCGACAAACAATTTCTCATTAAAAGATCCTTTTCCCAAGTTTTCAATTCAAAAGGCCCATCCAAAATCTTATAGGTTGTTAATGAAGGTATTGGTAATTTTTAGCATGTTATCCCTACAACGAAAACCACTCATAATCTCTCTAGCTCCAAGAAGGAGCCTAAAACATCATCCCATTCGATGCACAATCAGATTTTGGAAGCTTCTATCAATTTTTCTGATCATGAAGATGTTAATCAATTCAGCTCTCTAGAAAGGATGGACGAAGCAACATTGGTATCAACCCTGCCTTCATCATGAATTTTATCTCCTGGAATGTAAAGGGTCTCTCGGATAACCCCAGATAATTTATTGTCTAGATTATTTCTGGAAACAGGTTTTCCTAACTTGTTTTGTCTTTAATAAGTCAAGATCTCTTATATTTTACTTTGAATGGCTTGTAATCGTATTTTCCTTATTATTGTGCAAATATCTTCTTCCCACTCTCCTAGTAGAGGTGGCACTATTATTTGCATTCATAAAAAATGGGAATCCAATATTATGGATATTGGTCAAGACCCCAATGGTCATACTGCTTAGGTTTTTATAGATTAGTAACAATGTTTTAGGGATTTGCAGTATCTATGCTCTTTGTAAAGATGTTCTTAGAGCTAATTTGTGGACATGGCTTGTTTCTTGGCTTCCCCCTACCACTTGGGTTTTTTGTGAGATTTCAATATGTTAGAGTATGAATTTGATAAGGTAGGTGGTTTGCCTATTACCCTTACAGCAGATGAAATAATTTCTTAGCTTCAAATCAAACAAACTTTAGAGCTAGAGATCCCAATTCTTTGATCAAAACTCCTCTTAATCATCGTTGGTTTACCTAGAGCAATCTAAGGCAAGGAGACCAAAGGATTTTAAGTCGTCTCGACTAAGTGATGTTATTAAGGAATAGTTGGTGTTACATACCAAAAAAGGAAGACCTTCTCGTTCATTTGGATCCTTTGAATGTATTATTTGATCACATTCCAATCTCGTGGTTCCTTGATTTTTTGTAGTTCCAAAAGAGAGATTTTGAGAATTTCATCTTTAATACCTCCTTTCTTCATAATAAGTTTTTTCTCGAGTATGCCAAAATCATATGGACCTTAATCCCTCATCCTCAAAGTGATTCGGGATGGATTATATGGTGGTAAGGTTCTACTACTTGAACTATTAGATTTTTTAGACACTTGGGTAAAAAGATAGCGAGTAATTTTAACAATCACATGGAGAGCCTAGATGTTGATATTTTTATAACTCGGTCAGATCTAGTTAGAGATCCTATAACTACTGACACACAAATTCATCTTGCCTATTTATGAAAAAGAGAGAATCTTGGAATTCCATAAAGCTAAGGGAGACATTTTGAAAGTGTATCTCTCTTGGTTAAAATCTGGAGACCAATCCTCTGCTGAATTTTTAAATTTCTTAAAGGATCCAATAAGCAACATGTTATTACTTAGGTTAGTATCGATGGGACCATTATCAACAATCCTGGTGACATTCTGGATGCCTTTTTTCACCACTATGCAGAGGTGTTTAGGTTTGTGAATTTGGATGAAGCTTCTCTTTAGTCATGCCTTGAGGTTACTCCTAATTTCGGGATCCAAATCATGTCGATATAGAACAACTTACTATTGAAGACTTATATAATGCTTTGTATTCTATGGTTGACCATAAAGTTCTGGACCATTATCAACAATCTTGGTGACATTTTGGATGCCTTTTTTCACCACTATGCGAGAGGTGTTTAGGTTTGTGAATTTGGATGAAGCTTCTCTTTAGTCCTTCCTTGAGGTTACTCCTAATTTTGGGATCCAAATAATGTCTGATACATAACAACTTACTATTGAAGACTTATACAATGCTTTGTATTCTATGGTTGACCATAAAGTTCTGGACTAGATGGTCTTGTTGGTACCTAGATTTAATCTCCTTCAAATACCGAGCAACATCATGGATTTTGACGACACTCGAGAGGCATATAGATGATTATGTATGTCATTTGTAGCTGGGGAAGCAATCTATCTAACTTATTTAGCACTCTTCGGGCTCTAAGAGGAGTGGGTAAAGCACCTTAAAAAAATGTAATCGATCCTAACTACTTTAGGTTGTGCCTTTGAACCAAGGTAAGAGAACCTATTTTGTAACCTCTATTATTGAAGAATCTTTGGTAAATACTTCTTTTGCATAATTTTTTAAATAAAACCTTGGGGAAAATATGATCAACGCACCAAATTTGACTCTCACGAGTTGTCACTTCCTGTGATTATGGAGATATTTTCACAACAAGGCAAAGGTTACTAAAGACATTTGGGATCTTGATTGTATCTGCATGTTTTTTGCAATGAGAATATGCATTTGTATACACAGAGAGAACAAACAGGGTAGTACGAATAGGATTGGATTGTTTTTAATAAAAATTTTGGTGGGAGGTGGGGCAGGATGAACTTGACTCACCAGAGATCCTTGAGGAATCCTACAAAATGGAACATTAAACCAAAAAAATGCAACGGAACAACCAAAGTGTTTCTTGAACCAGAATATGTGCATCGGTGGAGGCCCAAATTAGCACTTTTTCACACAATATTTGAGATTATATGACAAAGGCTCGAATTAGAGAACCCAACAAAGCATCAAATCTAAGTCAAATCACGCCTAAGGTACACCCTAAGGATTACAGACAATCTCTGTCAACAGATGAAAGAAAAGTGATTTTAAATTGTTTATTCCAATCCCAGATGAAAGCTCTTCTGAGGAATGAAATTGCATATGCCACTAAACTTTCACAAGGATTGAGGCTGTGTGATTGGATTAAATTTTAATACAAGATTGCAACAGAAACAAGAAAAACTACTTGCATACATTCAAAAATAAAACAAACACATTTTTCTCAAGACAACACAAAATAACTCAAATTTGATTAAATCAATCAAGGTAGGGAAAGTTTCTAGAACAATCTCAAGTGCTTTGTCAATGGTTGTACACTTCAACCACCTTGACACGATCGATTCAATCCAAAATAGATATACGAGCTTCTCAAACGGGTTCTCAAAATGATGTGCTCTATCAACATTTTTTCTATTGGAAAACTTCGGTCTCGACCCTTTACACTCCAACCATTTGCACGATGAAAATGTGTCATTTATAAAATTTACAACCCCTTTTCCCCCAAAACCCGGACATTGAGTCTTACACCGATGCTCATCATGATCACGATCATGATTCCCAGTATATCTGCAAGTTACCAGTGCTCGGGGGCAAATCTCTTCGAATATCTCCCGCATTCAACTCCTTCCTTTGGAAAATCACTCGCCTTCTATTCACCAACTACTTCCGCCCTAATCACAAATATGGCTCCTTGCGTGCTTGAGAGAAGAAAAATAGAAAATCGAGATCAATCCCGAATAGTGTACCATTTTAATGGTGAAATACGTCTCAGGATCTCTCCCACCAAACTTAGATATCAAAATTAATTCGCCTCTCTATTTGATGTGTAGAAAATAGTAAGAAATCATGAAGACTCACACTCCCGGAGCCTTTCGGTAAAAATGGGGAAAATCGATTTAGACACACAACTATTGTTGATCTTTACTTTGAATTTGGGCCGTCCACGTGGAAGATTCAAAACGGGCTCGGGGGCTTCCTTTTGACTTTTTATGACCCTTTGAAAAAATGTAAAAATTTCACATTTTGTTCCACACCTCCGCTTCTGAAAAATGGGCCTGACACATGTCATAAGGTGGATCCCAAAGGAAACGTGGAAAAATTCTATCATTTGACCCTCTTTTTGGAAAAAAGGAAAAATTTCAAGTTTCCCCCACAGCTCCGCCCTCCCACTTTTAAAATTCTAATGTGGGTCCCAGTGGAACCCCACTTTCTTTATGCTTTTAACTCCTTTTCCCTCAAAGGGAAAATTTCTCACTTTTCCTCCAAAAGTCCGCACCTCCACTGTTGACTGGAGCAAGCTTTGACCTTTTCCATTGGGCTCATGTCATTTTGATAATTTTAGTCATTTGCATGCAAGAGGCAAAATTTCCAAGTTGCCCCCGATGGTCCGCCTTCCCTTTGACTTGAAATAAACTTTGATTTTTTTTTTTGTCAGGCTTGCGGGCCATTTTTAATATTTTAACCCTTTTGAGACAAAGAGGAAAAAAATTTAAGTTGCCCCATGGTCCACCTCCCACCCCTTTGACTTTTCAAAATGCCACGCGTCACAATGGCGCACCTTGAGATGGTCCCCAAAATTTGAAACCTTGAATGAGCGCAGGCTCACCACGTGTCATGACCCGAGAAAAATTGTTTGAAGGCTTGAAGCTTAGCGGAAGGTGCCATGTGTCAAGATCTGAGGTAGTCTCCTTTGGCCATTGAAAATTCCAAGCAAAATGTAAAGTGAGCGGAGTCCTCCAAGTGTCCTCCAGCGCTTCTTCAAAATGGACTTAAAGGCCAGTCCCAACATGCGCAGTTCCTCCATGTGTCCCAGACCTCCCAAAAAAATTTGAAAAAGACTAAGAATGGGAAGACTGCGGAGAATCCTCCACGAGTCTCTATCCCACCAAACCTCCATGTGTCCTCCCGGCGCTACTCCAGAGCCAAACCAAAAATTAGATCTTCAAATGAGCGTCATTCCTCCACGTGGACAAATCTTTAAGTTAAAGTTTTTCATAGAATTTTTGAAGTATCCGGTGACCCGTGTCCAACCAAAGGAGGCCACATTTCTTGTTGATGAAGATGCAAATTTGATGGGAGAAACGCCACAATCGTAAAATATAGAAAAATGATCATTTGAGCTGAGAATGAAATTTTCTCCAAGGACAAAGAGTTTAGAAATGTTACAAGGCTCAAATATGTTCCTCAGAGTTACATCAATTCATTTTTCTTCAAGTATCTAGGGAAAAATGACAAGAAACGGGAGATCTCGATCATGGAAAATAGGAGAACGGGAAAACGTGAGTTTTGTAAGAACAAATAACGGAGACTCAAATTTCAGACCTTTTCCAGAGGAACAAAGAAATGAGGAAACAAATATGGACCCATACATGATATTCGACCCAGTGCAGATTAAAAATGGCAACAAAGACTGATCAAGCACAACACGGGGAAGTAGAAAATGACAGAGAGGTCGTAAATCAACATATTTTCAAAGGTATAAATGGGGCGAGACTATTACGAGCACCAACAGTCTAATGTGTGAGTTTATAAAAATATGTGGCCAATTCTCGGTCATGATCTCCACAAATTTTATTAAGAAGCTCTTATTACATGCGGCTCTCTAGGCTCCATCATTAATCAAGGTTATATTAAACTTCTTCCCAAAGTTGGGGATCCATCTTTGATTACTAGTTGGAGACCGATTACTTTACTCAATGTTCCTTATAAGAAAATAGTGAAGGATTTGGAACTCAAGCTTAAACCTCATCTCCATAAAATTATTTCGCTAATCAAACCGGTTAGCTAGTTTTATCTTGGATTATACATCTGGATAATGTTGTTATAGTTGTTGAAGGTATAGCTTGGGCTGAAGACTCTAACCAGAAAATTATTTTTCTCAAGCTAGATTTTTCCAAGGCTTACGATAGAATTGAGTGGCCCTTTATTCTTGCTATGATGGCCAAATTAGGCCTTGGTAACACTTTTGTTCAGCATGTGCAGATGCTTTTTTTAGATGCTAATGCTAGAATTTGCATATTAGGTAAGTTATCTCAAGGCATTGATCTGCAACGTTCAATGAGTCAGTGTTGTCCTCTTGTTTTGTACCTATTTATTCTAGCAATAGAATCCCTTGGTCATATTTTGAGAATTTATGCTAATGTGGGTTTAGCTCTCTAGCACCATCATATTCGGTTGATTTATAGTCAATTTACAGATGATACTTTCCTTCTTCTGGAGGAACGTGAAAGGTGCATTAATAATGCTCTTAATTATTTAGACACCTATTGCAGGGCCTAGGGTTATCTGTTAAACTGGAAAAAAATCAAGGTATTTTCATGTCCTATGTTGATCCCCCTCTTTTGGTTCTTAAGTATAAACGAATTAGCTAAAACCTGATAAAGTTCTAATAACTCTATCAGGGTTCTTGGCATACGTTTTTCCTTTCATACTACACCATCGCAGTCTTGGTGCCATGTTCTTGACAAGGTCAACAAGAAAGTTCTAAAATGGATTAATAAGCCCTTGTCATTTGCTGAAAAATTCATTTTCTGCACTAAGATTCTTCGAGTGTGCATATTTACTATTCCTCTTTTATGGCTCCCTCCCACAATGCCTATAAGAACCTTGATAGAGTTATTAAAACTTTATTTTGGGGAAATAATCATAGCCAAAGATACTTTTTGAGAGTGGCTTAGCATACTTGCATGATGGATCGTGAGGTTGGAGGTCTTGGTTTCCCTAATTCCTACCTGGAAGGTATTCTTTTAGCTACCAAGTGGATTATTCACTCGCTTGAAGGGATGAGGCTTGGAAGATTATATTTCGCTACAGACTTGCTAATGCACACCCTACTAGGAGAAAAATTTGGGGCCATACTCATTGGATGAACTGGTTATTTACCCCTACCCCTGTCAAAATTAGAGGCTCTGTCATGTTACAGCAAATTTGGAAAGGTTGGGTTAGAGTTAATTCTTTTCTCACTTGGGACATGTCAAAGTGTGATCTTCAACACCTTTCTCTCCATTCTATTTGGTGGTCCCCACTTCTCTCTAATCCTGATGGGCCTCTTGTGTGGAATAAGAACTATCAGAGCATTCAATTTATTCACAAAGGTATTTTACATATCGAGGATTTCTTTAATCATGACAATGGAACTCTCCTTGATTGGCCTTCATTTTGTGTTAAATTCAAACTTGCTTCTAAAGACAAAACTACTTATGATATTGTTAAGGAAAAATTGGGGAATTTGAATATTTCTAGCATTGTTTTTCACTCCAATCAACAATGGTGGGATGTTTGGCTCGACCTAATCAGGATAAGATATCCAATTTTTCCCTTAAGAAGGCATCTTGCTAGATCAAATTTAATTCTCTACCTCTTACCAAGCTCAATCAACACTGGGGTACTCATGATTTTTAAGATATTTGGTGTGCTCGATTTCATGCACTCTGGAAACATATTGCTCAACCCAAAGTTAAATTTTTGCTTGTTCTCTCTTGCATCAAGGTTTTCCCATTGGACACAAATTGCAACATTTGGGGTTGGATGATCCTAAGTGACCAGTTTGCAGTGAGACCGGCTCTTTTTAGCATGCTTTTATGTTTTTCTCATTACTCAACAACTTTGGAGTTGGGTGACTTTAGTCTGAGGCTTGAGTTATGTTACTCTCTCTATGCAACATGTTCCTCTAGGAGATGATATTCCTAATGCTAGTCTCAATTTACTTTGGCATGCTCTCAGACTTCACATTCTATTTGAAATTTAGAAAGTTCATTTGAATTTTCATTTTCAACGGCATTCATCTAATGCTTCTCTTAGTCACTCATTACAATTGGTCATCCTTGCTAATATCAAGCTGCAATTACATATCCAAGCTGAGAAAAGTCTCTTAGACTCTAATTACTTCAAAGAAATCATGAGTTTATTATAGCCTTGTGGCTTCCTTGTAGTCGCTTGGCATTTTTGTTGCCTTTTGGCACTCTTGTTTTACTTGTTCGTTTTGGTTTTAATATATTTTATTGGTGTTTCGAGAACCACCTTAACTTCCCCCATAATACCCATTTATTAATATAAGATATATTTCATCAAAAAAATCATCCAAGTACATTTTTAAAACCAATGTGTTATCATTTCTATGAATAATTGGGATTTTGTTGAAATTAAAATCTTGTTTCGGCACATTGATAGTGTGTAGTCTAAATGCCATAACATAATCACCATTTTCGAATAAAGCATTCTCCTATCAACATTGACAACACGGCATGAGAAAATGAATTCAAGACATATTGCTTGGTCTATTTGGTTACACATTCTCAAACCTTATTACACATCATGTTAGTAACATTCTTTCAAAAAGAAAGTTAAAACCTCGTACACCTCAGTTGGCTTATTGGTGAAAAAATTGTAACCTTGATGAATTATCATATCACAAATTCAAACCCGGCAAGCAAGTGTCAACTTCTTAACAACCCTTCCCTAATTTGTCTTTCTGGTGTCATTATTTCGATGTCTTCCATTTTACCAACCCTTTACTGTGTATTTCTCTCCATTTCCTATTTTGTAACTACGTTTTTTTGAACGACCTCAACATCCTAGTTACAAGACGTGCAACAGCGCATCCCCATTTCACATTTTTCAGTCTGCAACCTAGTCTACAATAGGAAATAACCATTGCAATAGGGTATTTCCATGTAGATTTTTTGGGAGTGGGCCGAAGAAGGGTAAAATATCCATTAGCGTGTAGAAAGTGTTCGGACTATTTACAACTCTAGTTTTTGAACACATAAGAAAATAGTGTTAGGAATATAAGAAATTTAGTTCCCTTAAACAGTTTAGTTTTAGAAGCAATTGCCAAGGGAGCTAGTCTATATGATTGATTGTAAAATCATTAAGGAAAATCAAAGGGTCCATACTAGACACGAGCAACTAAGTAATGCCAAAATGTCCAAAAATGGTTGGAGGAGTAGGGTAGTTGTTAAATCTCGAAGAAAAACATAAAGTTTCATATACCCACCACACAAAGGCTAGGTGATGTCATGGAAACTCGAGGTTTACAGACTGGTTTCCAGAACAATTATTAGTAAATAGAAAAATATTGACCAGGTTGTCCTTTTTCTGATTTATCAAATTGATATTCTACGTAGAGCTCTGAGTTATGAAGCTCTCCCTACCGGATCTGGCCAATAGAAGATCCTTTAAATGTTACTCGCAAAGGATTATGTAGTTTGGATTATTTTTATTAACTCTTTGAATTTCTTTGGTTTTTATAAGCAATTCTAGTTTGTTTTTAATAGGTTTAAGTAGAAGAGGAGTGATAATGGTTCTTTAAAACCTTCACACAGTGTATCTTTAAAGAGGATTTATTATCTACTTTTGATAGTTGGATAATATTTCTAAAGAACTCGTAATTCACCCCGTTAGTTTTTCTATCTCAAAATTCAATAGGTTACAATTGGTAAAGTTCTACTTAATCAAAACAATAGCCTGTTCACAATATTTTTCAGCTATTATACTGCACAAATGGAAGTAATCATTAATGTTGTTAATGAAAATAACACTATATTACATAAATAGAAAAAACATATCTATATTTGAACCACCAGATATTTGAGAGAAATTTTGCATCCACCGTAATTGACCTTCTTCGGCTTATGCGGTTTCAACCCCCACCTGACATTGGGAAGGTCATCACCCCTGAAGGATGAACAACTAAGAGTGAAAAAACCATCAAATCCACAATTTAAGGATGTTGCATTAGTGTTGCAACAGAAAGGTGTTAACAAATCAATAGGTCCTCCATTAAAAGGCCTTGATCTACATACAGAGACCTTAATCTGTTTGCAAAAATAACCTTAAAGAAGACTGTCAAGATTTCCCAACAAAATCTAGAGAGCATGGTGCAACTAAAAATAAGCAGCAATCAAATAGGTTGTGGTCCAGCACATCCACCTAGATTCCACTCTCAAAATCATACACCAAAAAAATTTGACGAAATGAAAACCCCTCAATTGTTAACAACTAAACCTAAGAATACTGTGCACCTAACCCAATTTCTTCACAAATTCAATCAAAGGAAAAAACAACAAAAAACTTAAAACTAAATGTAATCAATAGAATCATTTGTACCAAAACCCTAACCGAGATAGACACCTTTATATAAATTCGTCATTGACTCAAAATACATGTGCGTTAACCCACTCACCTTCATCGCTAGTAAGGAATGCCATGAAAGGATTCACGTCATTCACCTCCCCTATGCATTTCGGGGGACCCTCCTTGGCGATACGAGTAAGTGTGAGACACTAAAATTAGGACACGCTCCCCTTTGGTCCCTCGACAAATAAGCACCCTTCATCACATTCACCTAGCCATGGCCCCCTTCACCTCACTAATATTAATTTAATTAAATTAATTCATTATCCTCACCATATTTATTATTTAAATATCTTAATTTAAATAATATCCACACATACACTTCACCTAAACACCTCATCAAGCCAACTCACCCTAAGACCTATTCTTAGTAAGTTGCCATAACTAACTAAGACTTACCAAAACCCTAAAAATCAATGCCTACATTCTCTCTAACCACATTCCTGCATGCTTACAAGAAGCTTCCAGTCTAATCCGCGGGTGAACGACACAAGATCCGAGAAAATCGGGAGGATCTCCTAGTTTAGTAAACCTAGGAAATCCTACCTTGACCACACCTGGTTACCCCTAACCGTCACTACTTAATCCGGAACCATTGTTGGTTACCCTTTTAACCCCACTTCCTTTGTCTTCAAAACAAAAACCTTTTTCATTCGAAAGGTAATAAAAATGGTGCACATACCAACACTTGGAGCAATAAGAAAGGATGATTCAAGACTCCTATCACTCAACCAAAACAACCCATCGTAAATACTACCCTCTACTTTGATAGCATCTCCACTACTACTTTACTCAACACTTCTTGTATCCAAAGCGGTAGTGTCATTCAAGGGGTATCAAATGTATTCATGTTTAGTGCAAATAAAATTAGTCATAAAAGGCAACCACTCATGATATTAAATCTGCAAATGTACGAAGGTCTTCATGTATTCAAGTTTAGTTTAGATCTCATGATATAAGATTTGCATATGTATATGTATAAATTTGTAACAAATTTGAAATATACACATAAACCCTCTCAATTTAATGTTTCATCTATATTCCTACACTTCCACTATCAATCGCACCCCTTATCAACACGTTTTTGTGATCTGAAAAATAATTTTTAAATAAAAAAACCAACCAAACAACCGATGTAACCACCATCTAAAACATGTTTTAACACTAACACAATTCCCCAACTAATTTCAAACCACATCAAATACAATTGTAATTAACTATCCAAAGTGGTATCAAATGTATTCATATTTAGTGCCAAGAAAATTGGGCACAAAAGGCTACCACTTATGATATAAAATCTGCAAATGTAAGGAAATATTCATGTATTCTTGTTTAGTTCAATAAAATAGTCTGAAAAACACTACCACTCATGATATAATATTTGTAAATGTATATGTAAAAATTTGTAACAAATTTGAAATGTAGAGATAGAACCTTTAAATGTAATGCTTCATCTATATTCCTACACTTGCAAAATCAATCACACCCCTTATAAATAACAACTACAAAAGTAATAACTATTATTCTAAATCAAGTAACATATACCATTCAACATTCACATTGCATTGTATACATGCGATTGCAAGTTTTATAGAAATTTTTGGGAAGAAAATTGGTTCATCAAATAGCCTATAATTATAAGAAAAAATAGTTGTCTACTTAATTGATCTCTACATAATACAAGGTTAAAGTTTTTTTTTAAAATTGAGAATGCTTCTATTAATAAAAAATAGTTACAAGACCCACCAAACTAATTAGTTACAGCAAGAAAATCCCCAACACAGAGACCAAACTATGAACAAAAACAAAATATAAATAAACTAAGAACACTCTCTGAGAGTATCATTTCACGTAAGACTTTGAACACAATCTTGTATCTTCACAAGTGCAACACACTCCTTTTGATTTTTAAGTTTGAACTGATACAAATGCGACCACAGAGAAGAAAGAATAAGATTTTGCTGAATAACTAAAGTGGAGCCATTCCCAGTGTATAGTTGTTGATAGTGATTTTTCCATATATGAAAGATGATAGTCATCTGACAAGTATTCCAGATGTCAGTGAGGATAGAGGGGGAAGAAATGCCAAGTAAGGTATTATTTTTATTGAAATTACTAGGAAATAGTTTGGGAAGAGCATAGCGGAGGGAATTCCAAAGTTTAGCAACATATAGGAAATTCCAGAAGAGGTGGGGAATACTTTGAAGGGTTGAACAAAAGGTGCAATCTCCTGCAGCAAGACCCAAATTGGCTAATGTGAGGCCAACTGAAAACTTCATATGTAGAATACACCATCCCAAAAGTTGACATTTAGCCTCAACAAGGGACTACCAAATGATGTAAGTCATTCTCTTCCACTTAGAGTTAGAAAAGGACATAGACCACTTGTTATTAAGAGAATCACCAAGTGGCAACGGTTGCTAAATTCGTTGATACAAAATCTATGGTGTGGCTATGTTGATGGCAGCAAGATTTGGCCAGCGCTAGTCGTTCCAAGGGGTTGAAGGATTATCTGTGATTTTAAAAAGAACCTCGGCGAGGATCGGGTAAATTGAAGAGAAGTAGATTTAAGCTTGATGGGTAGGGTAAACTTTTATCACACCATTTTCCAAAAGAGCCAATTGCTAATGTTCTTATCCAAAATGTCCTTAACCATATTGATGCCTTTCTTTGCAAAGGATTTTTCTTTGAATTTAGGTCAAACAACAAGAGGAAGGTCATTAAAGTGAATAATTTGATTCCACCAGTTATTAGATAAGGGAATACTTAATCCATGCCGAAGAGACTAATGACATCATTTAAGAAATGGAGCCATAACCTGCCAAGATATCCAATTACATCGAAGAGGGAGAGAGATAGAAATATCAAAAAAATGTGAATTTATGAGTTTATCTTCCCATGAAGTAAGAGTCTAGGAACCTTTATAGGAAGTTTTTCGGATTTATTCCCTCACAAGGATCTTCCAAGGCTCAATACCTTGAGTGGCTCTCGCCACCCATTTCACAACAAGACATTTCCTTTGTTGAATTGGATCAATAATTCCAAGTCCACCTGCAAATTTAAGTTTGGTGTATATTTCCCAAGAAATTATTATCATTCCTTTCTTTCCATTATCATTGTTCCCAAGAAAGATTTAAACAAGTTGTATGAGCTTTCCATAAGCAGATTTGGAAGGGAACCAATAAGAGGAGTAGTAAGCATGACTGGCCAAAAAAATGATTAATGACCAACAACTTGGAAACAAAGGAGAGAATTTTTTTATCGTTAGACACTTTTACCGAGAGCTATAAACCCTTACAACATAAATATTTTCAATTTCCACCCGATAACAAAAAGACAAAAAGGTTCCAAAACTACACAAACCGCATGCAAGCAAGGAACCAAAAAACCACTGCGCATACGAGCGGGGGACCATCGAGAACCAACACAAAGTAAAAATACTAGAAGAAACAAATAATGAGCCCCGTGAGAGAATGAGACCACAGCCTAGAACCAGAGCGAGCCAACCTCCGAAGCCCTCCGGTCACTACACCCTCTTGAGCACGGCGAAGCAGGTAATTATATGTGAAGCCGACTCACTGCCTAAATTATTTTGTCACCTCTGCGTGATCTAATAGCACTGAGTTGCTTAAGCTAGGAACATCCATTTTTTTGAAGCTAAAACCTGCCAAAACCCCCATCACACATGCTCCATGCACCTCTGAGACAAATTTCATAAGCTCTTCATTCCTAATGGAAAGCGTCATAATAACCCTGCGAGCCTCCTCCAATGATAGGCCATATGCCCTGCTTCCTAGAAAGGAGGAATGAAGTTCACACCTTCCATCACCTCCTCTAACCTTAACCGGAATTGTGACTTAATGAAACATTTAGCAATAAGCAGAGTCTCCTCCTTATTACCTCTAACCAGCAGCAGGTGAGTAAAAAACCAAGAAGACACTTCATTGTTCACCCTCGACCTTACCGACTCTCCCTAATACTCCTCGCCAATGATTCTTTGAATGACACTGCCCACCACTTCATAATCCACCCAGAAAACTGAGTTGAGATGGGCATGAGAGATACTGTGACAAAGGCCATCTCCCTGTGCTCACTATGTAGAAACAAGCTCGAAAGTGGAGGATAATCCATGGGGAAGACGCGAGCCCTATCCCCACAACTCACAAACAGGCACAAACGGAAGAAATAATGAAGCAGAATGTAGACAATTAAACATGTCCTCCATCATTTATAAGAAAAGTGGCAAACTCTTCCCATGCTTCGACTTGCCTGGAGATGATGGCATTGTCACATCTATTAATGCAATGGTTCGCTAAATAATCCACTACTGAATTTTCCTCCCGATACACGTGGGAGATGTTCCAAACTGGAAATTTTCCAAGCCAAAATAATATGTTTTAAATATAATACTCCAAATTCCAAGCTAGGGTGTTACCTCTCCGTACCCCACTGATGATCACCTAAGAGTCTCCTTCGATGGAAAGCACTAAACACCTTATGTTCACTGCTAGTTTGACCCCTTCAAGCAAGGCATGAGCTTCTACCTCATTACACGACCCTTCCTTCAGCAGAAAAGAACCAATAATCACCAAACCACCAAATTCATATCTAATTAAACACCTCGTCCCCAATACCCCAAGATTACCTTTCGCAGCCCCGTTAAAGTTTAGTTTGCAGAAAGAAGGGGGAGTGGATTCCATCTCACTTGTCTCCTCAAAATGACATTTTCAACCCAATTACAAATTTTATGGATGATTGAACCAAGGCTAGGAAGCTTGATGAATGACCAAGAATTCTTGAGTTTTGCATTCAGGGAAGAAAAATGGGAAACATTCTTGTACTTTGCACTCACATTCTCTGAGATGGAAACTTCCAATTTAACCAAAACCGAAGAAATCTAATAATGTTCCTCACGAAAAATATGGAGGTTTCACTCCCACCAAATGTTTCAGATGAGAAGAATTGGAGCACACACTCAAATAGAACTCAAAGAATCCTTTTGACCGATTTTTGGCCATTCCACCATGGTATCCCTGATTGATTTTCCATGTACCCATGTTAATCCCAATCGACTACAAAGCCAACTCAAACAATGAAAGTTGAAGGGGTAATGGAGAACAAGGTGATCTAAATCTTCTTCTTCCACATAACACAAAACACACCTGGAAGGACCCGAAACACCCCACCTCTTCCTACGCTCTTGGGTGGCCACTTTGCATTTATGCACTAGCCAGCTAAATATAATGTCCTTAGGCGGGACATCGGAGTCCCAACACCCCAACCAAGTAGGTTCGACTTCGCCTTCATCACGCGCCCACCAAGCGTATCCATCTTTTACCTTGTAAGAACCAGACCACAAGCCGAGCCACAGTAAGGAATCTTACTGTGAGCTCGAAACTCACCTATCCTAAATAACCTGTAGAAATTGAGCTTTAGAATCATCGGAGATGCCTAGATCTGCCACGTCTCTCCAAATGAAACTAGGAGAACCATCATCCTAAGGCTGGCTGAAATTGGCAACCTTGTCTCCCCAAAGAGATTTTGAATCCGTCATCACTTCTCACAGATTCGGATTTAAGGAAAGAGCATGCTTCCCACCCCAAGAGTCCTCCCAAAAGTTAGCAAAATGGCCATTTCTGATCTTCCAAGAAGAAAGATGAAAAAAAATGAACGACAAGAGACAAATAAGTTCCACATATGTGAACCTCTTGGAACTTCTAGATTGGAGATAATAAATTCTACCACCGCCTCCACCCAAATATTTCTTCTGAGCATAGCATTAACCACACTTTCTAGATTGTTGAGGAGGCTCCAGATATTCTTGGGTCCCAGGGCCAAATTTTTCCATTTCAAATTAAGAACACCCGCACCCCCAAATGCTTTTGGCAACCCAATCTGGACCATTTGATTAATAACAATAATAATAATAATAGGTTTTTACACCCACGATGCCATGGGGTGGGCTATTTTTGGTCTCTGAAGCATCTTATAGCATATGGGACTACCTCATACTCACATGCGGGAGGCAATTAACTTTTCTAAAAATGAGGCATACATACCCTACCCCTACGGGATTTGAACTTGTGACCTCTATTTCAAGAGTACATGTTCTTCACCATTAGGCCAACTCGGGTGTAATTGAATCCTCTTCTCTTCATTGCTTCCATTCCATTCCATTCCATAGAAAATTATTGAGAATATTCTCAATCTTAGAGAGAACCATTACTAGGAGGTGCATGATGACATCATGAAGGTCAGGATGGCATTCAAAACTGAGTTAATTAACATTACCCTCCCTGCCAATGACAACCATTTTCTTTTCCAAATTTGTACCCTTAGCTTAATAACGTTGATCAAATCCTTCCAGAGAGAAGCCCTCCACTTCCCACGAATAGGGGATGCCCAAATATTTTTGAGTAGGGAACCTTGAGAAAACCCGGGATGTTCAAAATCTGCCTTGCCCAAAGCACAGGCGGGGTATTGAAGCAAAAAACTAGCGATTTGAACAAGTTGAGGAGTTGGCTGCTATGTCTGAAAAGAGATCCAATACCATCTTAAAATTTCTATATTCTTCCACTATGGAGAAGACGAATAGAAAATTATTATCATAAAATTGTTGATGAGTGATTAGACCTACATACTCTGTGATTCTCAGGCCATGAATCTAACCTGCCACCCTTGCCACTTTCAGAACTTGACTCAGGGCTTCCGTAATAAGAAGGAAAAGGAAGGAGGAAATTGTTCACCTTTCCTAACTCCCCTATTTTTCCTAAAGAAACCTTTAGCAGAATTGTTAACCAACACCAAAAAACTAGAGGAAGAAATACAACTAAAGATCCATTGACAGAAGTGAGAATTAAAACCTATAGCCTCTAAATATTTCTATAGAAATCTCCAATTAATTATGTCATAGGCCTTGGAGAAATCTAGTTTGATGAGCATAACTAGAACCTTATTGAAAGAGAGAGAATGCATCAATTCATGGGAAAGAATGATTCCTTCATAAATCGACCTACCAGTAAGAATCATGTTTGTTCATTGGCCACCAAATTATCTAGAAGAGGCTTCAGGCTAGCGATAGTTTTTGAGATGATTTTGTAAGAGGTGTTACAAAGGGAGATCATCCTGAAGGAATTCATTATTTCAGCTGGGAATTTTTTGGGTACATACAAATAAACGTATGATTAATTTCAGGGAGGACCTTCCTAGAGGCTCGTGATTCTTTAATTGTTGTGCAAACATCCTCCCCGATCACTTCCCAAAACTCTTGAAAAAAAAAAATCTGAAACTCGTCCGAGGTTGTACTTTGTGTCTCACGGCCATGGAAAAGACCACTCCTTGAACCTCATCAGCAGAGATAGGGGCTAAGATGTGCTCCATCTCCTGATTTCCAAGAAATTTTGGAATAAATTCTAATAAGGTGTTCTATTGGAGGAGATTCAAACCCTCCTCCCCTCAACATACGAAAAAAAAAGTTGACCGCTTCTTCCTTGATCCAAACTCCCTGATCATTTTTAAGCTTGGAAATGTAATTGGAGTTACATATCTGTTTGACCAAAGCATGGGAAAATTTGGAGTTTTATCCCCCTCCTTCAGCCACACTTCTCTAGAATTTTTCCTCCAAAATATTTCTTCTTTAAGAAGGAGCTCATTTAACTCTGCTATGAAGCTCTTTTTCCTACCAATAAGAATCCTGATCCATGCCCTCTTGAAAAAAAAATTTAACTCTTGGAGGGAACCCTCAACTCTAGATTTTTCCTAAAAATGTTATTGAACACGGTCCTATTCCAAACCAGAATATTTTTCTTCAACAGAGCCAATTTTTAGAAAGAATAAATATTTTTGTACCTATGACATCAAAGAAAGGCCACCGCCCCACGACCGGCTCCTTGAAGGTTGGATTTTCGACACTAAAATTTTCCTTCGTAATCCGATAGAAGATAATGGCGTTTGTCGATACACGCCGCCAATAATGTATAGTACGGTAATAGTCAAAAGTACAATAGGAATGTTGTGGTAAAAAGTAAATATTTGTCGTAAGTGGTTCGGTAATGTTAAAATGTCAAAGTTAGGGTAAGTAGAGAAGTAGGGTCTACATGATTAGGAATTAGAAATATTATATTAGTAATAAGGACAAGGAGTGAGGTCATAAATATTTTGTGTATTTTATTTGTAAAAAGTCTAAAAATGTGGAACCCATGTGAAATGATAAGGTTTATCTTATCTTAAAAGATAAGCTTACATGTAAAGATAAGAGTTAAGGTATGGAATATGATTCGTCAGAGTAGATTTCTTATCCTATCTTAGAGATAAGGTGGATAAGCTTAAAAGTTCTATAAATAGAGAGGCCACCCCCTCATTTAGCATAGAAGGAAGTAGTGAGAAATATTGTATGAGTAAGTGTAAAGGAAGCCATCATTTAGAAGGTGTGTTAAAGAAGCCATTAAGAGGTGTAATTGTGAAGTTTCTCCCATAGTTATTGTTGGAAGGCAAGTGAAGTTAGTAACACTTGAAGTACCTCATGGGTGAGATTGTAACAATTTCATGTTGATATTATAATTTACACTTATATTTCAGATTTGTCATCATTCCTTCATATCATAGTCTATGGTATTCTTGTGTTATGTTTGTTGTTGTGTTTCCAGATTACATCCACCAAACTAAAAGTTGTGCATTAGTAAATAATCATAGCACGAGGAGTTCCGGTGGAGAATTATCATAGTGCGGATTGGTGATGACATTTTGGTTCCATTCTTAGGGACCATTCCTCGTTGGTGGATTTTCTGGAGAGATATTCCCACTTAGTCAAAAATCATTTGGAGGGTAACCTTGTTTTTACTGTGCATAGTAGTTACCATGGTAAAGTCACTTTTTACCATGAATAGTATTTACCACAGTAAAGTCACTTTTTACCATGAATAGTATTTACCACAGTAACTTCACTTTTTACCGTGAATAGTGTTTACCACAGTAAAGTCATTTTTACCACAGTAAGTCAAGTTTTACCATAGTTTACCATGGTCATTTCTATTTTACTGTAGAAAGGTGTAAAGTCACTTTCTATTATAGTGATTCCAATTATTTGTGCACATAAGTCTTGTTGATTGTACTTGTGGGTTGGTATTTCACTGTGGTTACTTTTGAAAATGGGGAAGATTCCTATTTTTTTCAGCCCAATCTAATGAAGATGCTTCCTCTTTCATTCAAGAGTTTAAATGATCTTGTATTTGTAATGGCCTCATAAGAAGGGAACAATGGACTGAATTTTTTCCTACCTTTTTGGATGGTTCAGCCCTTAGGTGGTTTGAAACACTAGGTGATAATGTGAAAAACTCATGGGATTTATTAACTGAAAGTTTTCTTGAAGAATTTGGTGAACAACAAAAATATGCAGATCTCATGATCGATATCACAAAGCTATCCCAAGGAGAGAAGGAGAAGATAAGGGATTATCATGCTCGTGTTCTAGAGCTAAGGAGGAAGCTCGATGCCCAGATCCGGAAGGAAGGATTAGCGGATGGGTTGATGAATGGCGTGGATAATCTCCTCTGTAAGCACTTCATTCTTGGGATGAAGCCAGAGATCAAACAACGAGTGAAGTATGACCACCCAGTGACCCTCGAACAAGCAAAGGAGATTGCAAGAAGGCAAGAAGAAAGCATGGAAGAAGAGCCCAAAGAAATTGTTGCTAAGGTAGAGCCTACACCAACACCTTTGGTCCAGAATCCACAACCACTCTCGGTGAGCACAAATCTTTCTCCTAGTACATCTATTGAGTATGAAGATCTGCTCAGGAAGATGGGCCAGTTAACTATTAATCTTCTTGAGGAAAAGAATTTAGTTCTCGGGGAGGAGATAGAGGTCCAAAAAGAAATATTTACTGAAGTTGTATGTTATGGTTGTCATAAAAGGGTCATTATAAGTATAATTGTCCAGATAGAGCTTCTACATCTAGTACAAGAGATAATGATAAAGGAAAAGCACATGTGAATTCTTTTGATGTAGTAGATAGGAGCATAAATAATGAAGTAGATGTGTTTGTAACAAAAAGAAAGAAAGAAAAAGATAACCAAGATGGAAATGATCCTAAGAAGATGAAAGGAGAAACTAGTAAGAAACATAGGAGAAGAAAGTTGGGTGTGCAGGATTTTCTAATTTCACAGGGACAAGGACCATACTCCATCTTAGAAGATCTATCCAAAAGGCCTGCAAATATTACATATGGTCAACTTTTGGCTATGTCTTCTGAGAAGAGGCGGGAGCTGCGAAGTGGACTCAATGCTCGATGAAGGAAGGAGGTTGAGGTCCCTGTTTTGGAGGCAGAGGTGGATCCCTACGCTCCACAAGCTGAGGTATTATGTAATGGTATTTCAATTCATGATGTCTTAGTTGATGGAGGTGTTGCAGTTAATGTAATGACCAAGTCTATAATGAATATGTTGGGTTTAAAAATTGATCGCCCCTCAACACTTATGTTAAGGTCATTAAATAAGGGAAAAACTAAACCAGAAGGTGTTGTTTCAAATGTGGCAATATCTATTATGGGTGTTGTATGTGTGGTAGACTTTCAGGTGATGAAAAATGGTATTGTTGCGTACCCAATGTTGTTGGGAAGGCCATGGCTAAGGAGAGTTCATGCAAGAAACTACTGGAATGAAGGCTTCATGACACTTGGATGTGGTAGAGAGGGTGAAGATAAACGTGATCCCTCGGCATCATAAGGCAGAACATGTGGATTCAAGTGATGAAACTGATGATTGGACATCCTCTGATTACTCTAGTACCAGTGAAGTGGACACAGAAGATGAAGAAAGTGAGGTTGATGTTTCGATCATGGATATCCTTCCAGTCACACCGACTCATGAACCCATAAAATTATCTGAAGAAGAAATTGATGATCATCTCCAACAAATAAAGATATGGTGATGTTGTGATGGAGAGTGAGAAGAATCCTACCTCCGGCTCTTTCGAAAGGTACATACACCTATTCACTTTTGATTACAAGGAACTCCATCAAGTAAGTTGGGTAGAACATTCTATTGAGTTGGTAGATGGTGCTTAAGCCCATAAAGCAAATGCCATATAGAATGAATCCTAATTTTTCCAAGACTGTAAAAGAAGAAATAGATAAGTTGCTTGATGCAGGATTCATATTTGTTGTGGAGAATTCAGAATGGGTTTCTCCCATTGTGATCTCAATAAAAAAGAATGGGAAGCTACGCATTTGTGTTGATTATAGGAAGCTCAATAAGGCAACAAAGAAGGATCATTACCCTCTTCCATTCTCAGATCAGATCTTGGATGAAGTAGGCTGCCGAGAGTGCTTATAGTTTTTTTGATGGATATAGCGGATATAACCAAGTTCATATAGCGAGAGAAAGATCAGCTGAAGACCACGTTCACCACTCCTTGGGGAACGTTTGCTTATAGAGTTATGCCTTTTGGGTTGTGTAATGCTCAGCAACATTCCAACATTTGATGAATAGGGTGTTTGAACCCTACATTGGAAACTTCATCAGAGTATTTCTAGATGATTTTTGCATCTATGGGAGCAAGATGGACCACCTGCACTAGATGGAGACAACATTTCAAAGGTTAGATGAAGCACAAGCCTCACTAAACCCTACAAAGTGTGTCTTTGGATGTTCTAAAGGTGTTTTGTTAGGGCATGTTGTATCCAGAGATGGTATTGGTACTGATCCTGATAAAGTTTCAAAAATCAAAGAGTTACCATTTCCTATGAATAGAAGTAAGTTGAGATCATTTTTAGGCCATGTGGGTTACTATAGAAGGTTCATCAAGAATTTCTCAAAGATTGCACAACCACTAACCCAGTTCTTGAAGAAGGATGTTACTTATGAACCAGGAAATAAGGTGCATGAAGCTTTTGAACAACTGAAGGAAGCTTTGGTGTCTTCACCTGTTTTAAAGAATCTAGATTGGAGCAAGCCATTCATTGTGTATATTGATGCCTCAGATGCAGCACTAGGAAGTACTCTGAGCCAAAAGGATGAAAATGGGAATGATCATCCAGTTTACTTTGGGAGAAGACAAATGAGTAGTGTTGAGGTAAATTATATTATAATTAAAAAGAGGCTCTAGCTATCATTTTTGTTGTAAAAAAGTTTAGAAATTACTTGCTAGGGCAAAAATTTATAGTTGTAATAGATCATCAGGCTCTAAAATATATTGTAAATAAGCCTAACCCATCAGGGAGGATAGCAAGATGGATAATTTTGCTACAAGAATTTGAATTTGATATTATAGATAGGCCAGAAAAGAAGCATGTCAATGCAGATGCACTCTCTCGAGCCTATGATGGTTTAGGTTCATCTTGTGATGATGATGATTTCCCAGATGCAACATTGTTATCCCTTGACACAATCCCTAGTGAATACATAGATATTTGGAATTATCTGAATGAATTCAAGTTTCCTGATGGTGCCAATGCAAAGACTAAGAGGAAGATTACTCAAGCCAATCATCCATATTCTATTTCTACATGGAGTATTATTTCGAATAGGACACGATGGACAATCTGAGAGGCGAGTTGGACGTGATCAAGGAAGGAGCTAATAGAAGAATTCCACAATGGTACATGTGGAGGACACTTCTCTGGACAACTTACAACAAGAAGGATCTTGGATGCAGGTTATCACTGGCCCACTCTTTTTAGAGATTGTTATAATTATTGTAAGACATGTGATATTTGTCAAACACATGGTAACCGTAAGACTTCATCAGCTCCATTATGCCCTATTCTTCCACTTGGTCCCTTTGAAAAGTGGGAATAGATATTGTAGGTCCACTTCCAACTACCCCATGCCAAAATAAGTATATTGTAGTTGCCACAGATTATTTAACCAAGTGGGTTGAAGCTAGGCCATTGAAAACAACTTCCATGGATGAAGTGGCAAGGTTCATATATGAACACATTGTCACCAAGATTTGGTTGTCCATTAGAAATTGTAATAGATCAAGGAAGCCACTTCATTAATGAGGTGGTAGAAGCCCTAGTCAACAAGTTTTCTATTAAGCACGGAAGGCAACAACATACAAGCCAAGCACAAATGGACCAGGTGGAATGAACAAATTTTGTGTTGTGTCAAATTCTAGCAAAAGATGCAGCCTTGCAAATACATAAGTGGGATAAAAGGATTCATGCAGCATTGTGGGCATATAGGGCAACATCAAAGTCAAAACAAGATACTCCCCATTTCGGTTGGCTTATGGCATTGATCCGAGTTCTTCTATTGAGTTTGATATTCCCACTTTGTGAGTTATGAAAAATGAAAGGATGGATGAAAGTGATTCAGTAAAAGAAAGGTTGGTACATCTTCATTTGCTAGAGGAAATGAGAGAAATAGCGAAGGATACAAGCTATAAGAAGAAAATGAAGCAAAAGGAATACTTTGATCAAAAGATCCGTTGGTCTCCATTTCATGTGAATGACTTGGTTCTAGTATATGATTCCAGATACAAAAAAAAGAAGGCAAAGAAAATTTCTTCCCAAATGGATGGGGCCCTACAAAATAGCAGTTGTGCATGAAAATGGTACATATCGACTGGAGGAATTGGATGGCACTCCCATTACTGAAATGGGTCAACCACGACAAGTTAAAGATTTTCCAAGCACCGAATAGTCTACTCTGAGGATGGAGTAGAAGCTAGGAAGGGGAAGATGTCGACACTAAAATTTTCCTCCGTAATTTCTATTTCATTAATGTATGTATTAGGAATAGGATGTTGTTAAGTATAATTAGTAGTAGCGTCTGATAGAAGATAACGGCGTTGCTGGTATGACGCCACCAATAATGTATAGTATGGTAATAGTCAAAAGTACAATAGGAATGTTGTGGTAAAAAGTAAATATTTGTCGTAAGTGGTTCGGTAATGTTAAAATGTCAAAGTTAGGGTAAGTAGAGAAGTAGGGTCTACATGATTAGGAATTAGAAATATTATATTGGTAATAAGGACAAGGAGTGAGGTCATAAATATTTTGTGTATTTTATTTGTAAAAGTCTAAAAATGTGGAACCCATGTGAAATGATAAGGTTTATCTTATCTTAAAAGATAAGCTTACATGTAAAGATAAGAGTTAAGGTATGGAATATGATTCGTCAGAGTAGATTTCTTATCCTATCTTAGAGATAAGGTGGATAAGCCTAAAGTTCTATAAATAGAAGAGCCACCCCCTCATTTAGCATAGAAGGAAGTAGTGAGAAATATTGTATGAGTAAGTGTGTAAAGGAAGCCATCATTTTGAAGGTGTGTTAAAGAAGCCATTAAGAGGTGTAATTGTGAAGTTTCTCCCATAGTTATTGTTGGAAGGAAAGTGAAGTTAGTAACACTTGAAGTACCTCATGGGTGAGATTGTAACAATTTCATGTTGATATTATAATTTACACTTATATTTCAGAATGTTTGTTGTTGTGTTTTGATTACATAGTCTATCGTAAATTATTAAGATGATTTAAACTAGATCCACCAAACTAAAAGGATCACTTACTAAAGAATCATAGCATGAAGAGTTCCTAAAACCAAACATGGTCATAGCAGGGACTCTGTTGATTCTAACTCAAATCCTTCGGTGCCAAAACTTTATTAACCATAATGAATCCTCTTTTGGGAATGATATCCATGAGATTATCACCCTCCACAAAGGAGGAAATGTCTATCTCGAATTGAGGGTTCTAGTGCCTCCCCCAAATTCATTATTAGACAAGTAGAGCATTAAAATCACCTATAAAAATTATAGTTTCATCACACAAAAAATATGGACCAAATCTGCAACTAACATATCCCATAAATCCCTTTTGAGCAAGATATTTGAGGGACCATAAATATTACAAAGTTGGAAGCTCTTATCGGAGTTCTTTACAACAACATAAATATTCTAAAGAAGACCCATTGTCGTGATTTTTGCCTTGCTGGAAGACATTGCCAGGCAAATCGAATCTTGAGAGCTAAACCACGCGAAGCCTCTGTTTGCATCCATGAAAATTCTTTGCCACCTATAGACACCTAAATTCCACTTTTGCAAGGTTATTACAAACAATCACTCTCATCTTCATTATTTAATTCATGATATTTGGAAATTAACTAATGTTTCTTTACCTCTTTTGTCAATGTAACTTTATGTGGGGTTTATTGATTGCGAGTAATCCCATTCACATTCGGATGCCACTTTACACGAGGTGAATCACAGAACTCAAAACCATCTTGAAGGCAAAAGAAACAATTAGTGTTTATAAGATAATTAAGCCTATTTTGCCTTTTTTGGGTATAGGGCTAGTATTGAATCAGTCTTGGAACCACTCAGAAATCACCCCTTCACCTCTACAACATCAAAAAAAATTTTCAAACAAGTGCTTATCCTAGCCTCATGGAGTTGACCCAAGTAAGAAGTATGATTAAGGCTCCCACATTAACTAATCACTTGTTAATTCACTAATTATGATTAACAAATCTTAATCATGATTAGCAATTCTAATCTAATTTGGGTTGTTAGTCCCACATGCACCAAAATGCAAGTTTTCCTCTAAGTGGAAACTATAAAATAGATTATGTATTCAACTATGTACTTTACACCATAAATTATTGATTAGTAGCCTCATATAATACATATGTTAAAGAGCCCAAACTCCTTTAAGGATATACAAGCTCATATCTTGCCTAAAGTTTTCATGGTGATTAGAAGGAGGGTATCTAGTATGGAATTGTATTCTTGTGTTAGAGGCCTCTTCATCATTAATGGAGTAGAACCAAACCCTTTTGATTTCCCCTTAGGTTTATTTAGGCATGTGTTAGGTAATTAGATCATATTAGTACACATGCATAGATGTATTTTCATGCAATTTCATATGTTAAATATGTATTATGCTTCTATCTTAATGTAGTATTCCTTAGCTTTGCACTTAGTTTAGATCATTATGGTGTTTGATATTGTTATAAACTAGTTGATTTGTGTATTTTATTTATTTATATTTTTGTCTTTTTTAAAGGTGGGACCAAAATCAAGGTCACTCATCATGATAAGGTCCCCAACAATGTTCACAATTTCCTTGATAAGGAGATTAGGCATGTTTGCTCCATCAAAATTTATAGTATGCCCGATCTCGATGATCGTGGTGAGTTCATACTCAATAGATGATTGTGTTTTATCATGAAACATGGATTTTGGAAATGATAGATTGAGTTCCCTATCCAGAAATTTATGCACTTTGCAACCACACTTGGCGAGTGTGTTAGTGTGCATCTTTGAATCACGAGGCTTCTAAGCTATATTCAAAACATTCACATTGTTCTACTTTGTTTCAACATCCATGTGTATAAGATTTTCGTTTCACCATAAGTATTAATTAAGCATCTTTGTCCCCTTCACAAAAAACAATCTTCCAATTCTTTCTATCATCCTTCCTTATACCACACATGTGTCCAGAATCCTTGCTCCTTCCTAGCACGTCATTGGGTTACGTTCATCATCATGTTGAACCTATCTATATTGGTCATGATCCAAATCCTACCACATGAAGAGTTTGCCTTTGAATACTCCCACCTAATGTTGGGGCAATTTCACATCTTCACTATCTTGCTCTTGTGAAATTCTTCCATTTTACATCCCATCATCTTTTGGTGGCATCCATTTTTTGCTTAATTACATAGCTTCAAAAAAATCTATAAAATCAAAAACATTCAAATAAGTTTCAAAAGGATAAAAACATTTAAATATGTTTCAAAACTCTCAAAACATTCATCTATTTAGTCAAAAAAAATCAAAACATCTAAATAATCATCAAAAATTTCAAAATAAATTGTTAAAATCAACAAAAAAATCTAGAAAATTACAAAAATTTAAAAAAATAAAATACACAACTATATCCATGTACATTCCTCACACATAGTTATCTCTCTACATCACAAAGTTCTAGTCCTATAAGAAAAACCTAGGCATGATCACACACACACACACACACACACACACACATTGTGATATGGAGCTAAATTACTCATGTTTTAGCATGCTTTCTTAAATAGAACTTATTGGTTTCTCTGAAGTTGATAATTTCAATTGTGTATGTTGTCTTGAGTATGGAGCATCGGTTAGAGTGTGAAATTGAACTTGTCGGTCGAAGGCAAGTTAGGAACCGGTGACATCGTTGGGCAAGTTGGAACCGCGACATTAGGAAGAACCGTTACACTGCGTGACACGCTTTTAATTAACTCTCGGGTTTTATTTCTATTTTTAGCATTGGAATAGATTTAATGAATGTAATTGCATGGCTAAGTGCCCTAAAGTCTTAAACAACTATTTAAAGCATAAAGCTAGGGTTTAGAATAAGAGGATTGATCATAATTACAAGATAATTATGTGAGAGAGAATTCTTGGTGAAGAATCAAAAAAGCTTGAAGGAAGAAAGTACTTGAACATCTGAGAGGTGTGGAAGATTGTAAATCTTCATTGTATATCTTATCAAAGCTTTGGATAATAGATTGGCTTGTTTCTTGGTGGACGTAGCCCACACTGGGTGAACCACGTTAAATCTTGTGTGATTTATGTCTCTTGTTTTGTATATTCTTCTGGTAGAATATCCATTTTATTTGCATGTATGCTTAGATCTGATATATTATCTGTACAACCGGTGTGCTAACCCCAACAAATGGTATCAGAGCTTTGTTTGAGGGTTTTGTGTGTTGACAGATTTACTCACAGAGGGTTTTCTGATTGAGTGGGAGCTACAACAATGATAGAAGATAATAAATACAAGGTAGAGAAGTTTGACAACCGAAATTATCAATTATGGAAGATGCAGATTGAGGATTATCTGTATCAGAGAGATTTGTACTTACCGTTGGATGAGAAGTCTAGACCTACGAAGATGACTGATGAAGAATGGAAGATTCTTGACAGAAAGGCTTTGGGATCTATAAGATTGAGCCTAACAGCATCTGTGGCTTCTAATATTACGAAGCGATTCTACGGTAGACTTAATGAAATCTCTTGCTAATTTATATGAAAAACCTAGTGCTTCAAATAAAGTTTATTTGATGAAGAAACTTTTTAGTTCTAAGATGCATGAAGGTGAATTTGCCTCTAGTCATTTGAATGATTTCTGATCTATTGTAAATCAGTTAAAATCGGTTTCAATACCATTTGATGATGAAGTAAAAGCACTTTTATTCTTATGTTCTTTGCCTAATAGTTGGGACAACTTGGTAATGGTTGTTAGTAATACAAGCATCTGCTAATAATATTTTGAAGTTTGATGATGTGGTTAGTATAATCTTGAATGAAGAAATTCGCAGGAAAAGTACAGAGGAAACATCATCTGGAAATGCTTTGAATGTAGAAAGTAGGGGCAGGCAGAAGGAGAGATCTAAGAGTAAGAGTAATGGGAAATCAAAGTCAAGGGATAGCAGATCTAAATCCAGAAGTAAAGGAATTACTTGTTGGAAATGTGGAAAGAAAGGACATGCAAAGAAAGATTGTTGGTCAAAGATAAAGAGAATCAACAACCAGACAAAGGTAAAGAGGTGAATCTTGCTGCATCAGAGGTAATGCAAGATGCTCTTATTCTTTCTTTAGATAGTAGAATTGAATCATGGGTTTTAGATTCAGGAGCTTCTTTCCATGCAACCCCTAATAAGGGTTATTTCAGAAATTATGTCTAGGGTAATTTTGGGCATGTTTATTTGGGTGATGATGAACCTTGCAGTATTATTGGTAAAGGGAAGTTCATCTAAAATTACAGAATGGAAATACATGGGTATTGAAAGATGTGAGGCATGTGCCAAGCCTCAGGAGGAATCTTATTTCTGCAGGGCAACTAGGTGAATCTGGTTGCATGGTTACTTTTACAGGAGACTCTTGGAAAGTCACCAAGGGTGCTTTTGTTGTGGCAAGAGTAAGAAGGTAGGAATTATATTTATCTACCTCTATTACTGATTCCTTTTTGCATTATCTACTTCAGATTCAGATGCATGCATGTGGCATAATCGGTTGGGTCATATGAGTCAAAAAGAATGTAGATCTTAAAGGCTAAGGGTAAGTTATCATATTTGAAAGATTTAGATCTTGATTTATGTGAGCATTGTATCTTTGGAAAGAAAAAGAGTGAGATTTCTCAAAGTTGGGGCAACTAAGAAGGAGCATAAATTGGAGCTTGTACACTCAGATGTGTGGGGACCAGCTCAGGTAGCTTCTCTTGGTGGATCCCAGTATTATGTTACTTTCATTGATGATGCTACAAGAAAGGTATGGGTTTATTGTATTAAACATAAATCTGATGTTTTTGAAACTTTTAAAAGATGGAAAGCCCTTGTTGAGAATGAATCAAATTCTAAGTTAAAGTGCCTTAGATCTAATAATGGTGGTGAATACTTTGTAGCAAGGCTTTCAATGATTATTGTTCAATGAATGGGATACGTAGAGAAAGAATGGTTCCAAGAACACCACAGGAGAATGGTGTTGCAGAGAGAATGAATAGGACAATCATGGAACGTGCTAGAAGTATGAGGATACATTTTGGATTGCCCTTGTAGTTTTGGGTAGAAGCAGTTGATACAACGGTTTATTTGATTAACCGTGGCCCTTCAAGTTCACTAGATGGAGGAATACCAGAGGAAGCATGGACCGGAAAAGAGGTAGATCTTTCTTTTCTTAAAGTTTTTGGTTCAGAAGCTTTTTGTGCATGTTGATAGAGAAAATAGAAAAAAGTTGGATGCAAAATCCAAGAGGTGCACTTTCATTGGTTATGGATCTGTGATTTCGGTTTTCATTTTTGGGATTTAGAGAATTCTAAAATTGTTAGGAGTCGTGATGTTGAATGGAATGAAAAGAGAATGTACAAGGATCAAATTTTGGTACCCAAGGATGAGAAAATTGAGAAGTTTATTGATGAAAATGAACTCTCGGGTTTTAAAGAAACACCTACAGAAATACACAGTAACCGTGGTCGGTTAGGCCCTGACCGGCATCGATCAGATGAACCACCGACGTTATAGAGGATCGAACCGGTGTCGGTTAGTTAACCGAGCGTCGGTTAGCCGAACCGATGTCGGTTAGAGGTGACCGCATCGATCCTGTCAGAAGTTGATACTAATGTCCAGGAGGTCCAGATTGAGCCTCTGGTACCCCAAACTCCTGTGAGAAGGTCACAAAGGGTAAGTAAACTTCCAGAAATATTTTCACCTTCTCTATTTTATCTATTATTGACTGATAGTGGTGAACCAGAAAGCTTTGAAGAAGCAATGTAGGATAAAACTCATGTTCAGTGGGAGCATGGCATGGATGAGGAGATGAACTCTTTGGAATAGAACCAGACTTGGGATTTGGTTAAATTTCCAGCAGGAAAGAGAACATTGCAGAACAAGTGGGTTTACAGAATTAAGGAAGAAGAGGGTGGACAAAAAAGGTACAAGGCAAGGCTTGTAGTAAAGGGATTTGCACAAAAGGCAGGTATTGACTTTGGTGAAATATTTTCTCCTGTTGTTAAGATGACTTCTATTCATACTTGTATTGAGTTTAGTTGCAGTAGAAGATTTGCATTTAGAGCAACTAGATGTGAAGATGACTTTCCTTCATGGTGATTTGGATGAAGAGATTTATATGCAGCAGCCACTTGGGTATGAAGTCAAGGGTAAGGAGAAATTAGTGTGCAAGTTGAAAAAGAGCCTATATGGGCTCAAGCAAGCTCCAAGGCAATGGTACATGAGGTTTGATAGTTTTATGCATGAGCATGGTTACTTGAGATGTGAATCTGACCATTGTGTTTATTTCAAGAAGCTTGAAAATGGGAGCTATATTATTTTGTTACTATATGTGGATGATATGCTTATTGTAGGATCTAGTATGCAGGACATTGGTGAGCTTAAGAGAAAGCTAGCTCACACATTTGCAATGAAGGATTTAGGAGCTGCAAAAAAAATCCTTGGCATGCAAATACATAGAGACAGGAAAAATAAGAAATTGTATTTGTCTCAGGAAGGTTATATTAATAAGGTGTTAGAAAGGTTTAATATGCAAAATTCAAAACCATTTGGTACACCTATGGTTGGACACTTCAAATTAAGTAAAGATCAGTGTCCTTCATCACAAGAGGAGTCAAATACACATGACATGTAGTTCCCATGCTTCAGCGATTGGAAGTCTCATGTATGTTATGGTTTGTACAAGACCAGACATTGCACAAGCGGTAGTGGGAGTTGTGAGTAGATATATGGCTAATCCAGGTAAAGAGCATTGGAAAGTAGTCCAATGGATACTCAGGTATTTGAAAGGGACATCTAGCATGCAGTTATGTTATGGAGGTTCGGATATTTCATTACGTGGCTATGTTGATTCGGATATGGTTGGAGATCTAGATGGTAGGAGGAGCACTACTGGATATATTTTCACAGTAGGTGGAATGACAATTAGCTGGATTTCGAAGATTGCAGAAGGTTGTGGCTTTGTCTACTACGAGGCAGAGTATGTTGTAGCTACAAGAGGCTAGCAAGGAGATGATATGGATGAGTAGGTTCATGGAAGAGTTGGGAAAGGAGCAAAGTAATTGTAAATTGTTCAGTGATAGTCAGAGTGTAATTCATTTGGCAAAGAACTCAACATTTCATTCGAGAATGAAACACATTTAGTTGAGGTATCACTTCATACGACAAGTATTGGAGGATGGATAGTTGAATCTAGAAAAGATTCATATGAGCAAGAACCCTGCGGATATGCTAACGAAGCCATTAGCAAAGGAGAAGTTGGAGCTACACTCCACTTCTGTTGGTCTTCGAGTTTGAGGCTCGAGGAGGAAGAAACAAAGCTAAGGAGGATCCAAGAATGGTGTTGTACATGTATAGTGCAGTAATTAATCTCCAAGTGGGAGATTGTTGAGTATGGAGCTAAATTACTCATGTTTTAGCATGTAAATTGAACTTGTTGGAAGTTGATAGTAACCGACATCGGTTAGGTGTGACCGGCATCGGTCAGGGCAAGTTGGAACCGGTGACGGTTGGGCAAAACCGGCATCGGTTACCTGTAACGAGCTTTTAATTAACTCTCGGGATTTATTTCTATTTTTAGCATTAGAATAGATTTAATGAATGTAATTGCATGGCTAAGTTCCCTAAAGTCTTAAACAACTATTTAAAGCATAAAGCTAGGGTTTAGAGTAAGAGGATTGATCATAATTACAAGATAATTGTGAGAGAGAGAATTCTTGGTGAAGAATCAAAAAAGCTTGAAGGAAGAAAGTATTGAACATCTGAGAGGTGTGGAAGATTGTAAATATTCATTGTATATCTTGTCAAAGCTTTGGATAATAGATTGGCTTGTTTCTTGGTGGACGTAGCCCACACTGGGTGAACCACGTTAAATCTTATTGTTGATTTATGTCTCTTGAATTTATTCATAATTTAGCTTTTCATGTTATCTTATATTTTTGTTCATTTCAATAAAGGTCAATTATGTAGACCTAGGGGCAAAATTATATAACCAGTTCATTATGAAAGGTTGGATGCAAAGATTGGGCTTGTCCTATATTCTTCATTGCTTATTTTTTCTTCATTATCATTTATTACCATTACTAATTTTTCTTATAAAAACTCACCCGAGGCAATAAAAACCGTGTTTATCCCTATTCTTATTCCTTCTAAATACCCAAGGGTTTCGTGCCCATTCTAACCTCTTTTCTTCTATCCATTTCAATCATATTTTCAATCGTCGATTGACTTCTATCACTCCATCAACACTTAAGGGGGAATCCTTCATTCCACTAATTTTTCTTCAAATATTTACTTGCTTATGCTTGTCTACTATATTTGAAGTGAAGTCACTTACTTCATCTCAAACAGGGGCAAATGTAGACACCTAAATTCCACTTTTGCAATCTTATTGCCAAACGCACACAAATCACTCTCATTCTTGTCAATTTTGCTCTAATTAGTGATATTTGCTAATTAACTAATGTTTCTTACCTCTTTTTCCAATTAACAATGCTTTGTTGATTGCTCAATCTTGTTTGCATTCATAAAGCCACTTTATGGTGAATCATAACTCAAAACCCTCTTCCAAATGAGACAATTAACATTTATAAGCTAATTAAGTATATTTTGCCTTTGACTTGGTCAATATACCCTAGTATTGACTCAAACCCCTCTTCCAACCACTCAAAATCACCCCCTTTACCTCTACAACATCGCAACAAGCTTCAAAATCTTATCCTAGCCTCCTAGTTGACCCTAAGAGGTTGATTAAGGCTCCCACATCATAATCACATGTTAATTCACTAATTATGATTAATAAAGCTTAATCATGATTAGCAATTCTAATCTAATTTGGGATTTTAGTTCCACATGCACCAAAATACATTTTTTCCTCCAAGTGAAAACTATAAAATAGATTAAGTATTCACCCTAAAACTTTACAACATACTTTGATTAGTAGCCTCATATAATACATATGTTAAAGAGCCCAAACTCCTTTAATGTTATACAAGCTCATCTCTTGCCTAAAGCCTTCATGGTGATTCGTAGGAGGGTATCTAGCATGGCATTGTAGTCTTGTGTTAGAGAGACCTCTTCATCATTAATAGAGTAACAACCAAACCCTTTTGATTGCCCCTTAGGTTTATTTAGGCCTATGTTAGGTAATTCAATCATATTAGTACTCATGCATAGATGTAGTTTCATTCAATTTCATATGTTATGATATTAAGCTTCTATCTTAATGTAGTATTCCTTAGCTTTGCAATTAATTTAGATCATTATTGTGTTTGATCTTGTTATAAACTAGTTGATTTGTGCATTAGATTTTGTGGTGCTTTCACCACCCCTTCCATCTCTTCATCCAACCAGACATGCACTCATATCCTAACATCTTAGTTTCTTGAAAACAATATAAATCCGCACCTTGCTCAACAACTAATATCTGAGCAAGGCGTTGTTTATCAGGGGCGTTCATGCCCCTAATTTTCCAAGATAAAATCTTCATACCTTCTTCGAGGGGTGAGCCCTCCCTACTTATGGGTCTATAGAAGAAGCCAAGATCCTTCTATTTTCCTTCTTGCTACTTCTCTACGGGTCCTCCTCGCTAGGTTCGACCACCCCGTGGCCGAATTCCTTCCCATAGTTTGGTGGACCTAGCCATTGTGATTCCGTAAGAGAACACTGACCTTCACATTCTAGACTAGCAGCAGAGTTTTCCCCCTTCACCTTCTTCCTTTGCCTCCCATTCTGGAAGAATTCCCAACAGCTGATCATGCTCTGCACACCATCTATCCAAATTTTCCAAGGAGTCTTCGTGCCCGGCTTCAATGCCTTCCTTAATGAGCAAACGTAGATGAACAGATTCCTCCGCTACCTATGAGGTTTCCTTCAAAATCTCTTCAGGGGACAATACTTGTTTTCCATTCGTGCTCGAGGCCGCTTTTTTTTATAGGCGGGATGGAAGTATTTCTATAGATCTCATCATTCAACTCGTCCCTAGGTGACGAGGTCATCTTCCCCTTCTCGTTTGGTCCAATCTGGGTTTTACAGTCTTGCCTCAAGTGCCCCACCTGGTGACACTTGAAGCATTTAAAAAATAGTCTTTCATACTCCACTTACTGAACCCATTTTCCAGATGGGGTTTGAATGGTGATAGATTTAGAGAGGGGAACCGCAGTGCTCACAGAAATGCAAATCCTAGCGTAAGCAGCAAGATCGTCATCTAAGGTCTTAAGATCTATCCTCACAATCCTCCCTAAAGAGCCACAATTTTTTGCCAGGATGCATGCATTCTAGTATTCAATAGGGGGCACATACAGATGCACCCATATTTGGATTTCTTCCATTTTGACCATGTTTAGATCAAATTTTGGCATCCACTCTTTCAGAATCAGCTCGTCTTCCACGAAATACTTCTCCCTTCTGAGCAGGGTTTCCTCTTTCTGAGCTTAACTACAGAACATGATCAGGAAGAATCCTTTTGCTATGAATCGGATACGTATCCCACTCCTCATTTCTCCTCGCACCACCAAATGATGCTATCATTTGAAAACTTCCTTCCTACAAACTTTTCCACAATCGCACTACAAGAGTACAGATCGATCTGGGCTACAACTCCATCCTCTACTCCCAAGGACACTATGCATTGGGTAAGATTCGAGGTCTGTACCATCGGGAACTACCCCTTCTGGTGAGGGGTAGCCTTTTGGAGGCTAAGAACTGCAGAGTTCTCCAGAAACCCTAGATCCATCTGGTTCATCAAACTACGCAACAAAGGAGAGAAATTTACATGACCAAATTTCAACCTTTTTTTGAATTTTAGTGAGCACCCACTCCCACATATCTCAAGGAGAGAGATGTATACCAAACAAAATACCCAAATAACGAGTAATCTTCCCATGTGGGAGGATGTTTCAAGTTGGGGGAATCCAAGATAGATTCGGGTCATTTTTAATGAATATCACTTATGTTTTATGGTTGCACAGTTTGGAACCAGATATGTCACAATAAATATCAAGTATTGCTTGAGAAGTAACAATCTCGTGTTCATCATTTCACAAAAATAGGAGAGAGTCATTAAGCAAAATGAGAGTTAAGAGCATAAGATCCTTGAGGAAGAGAAATTCCTTTAAGGTCTCCTTGATGATGAGCTCGTAGGAGCATATAACCAAGAGCATCATCAGCCAGAATGGCAAGGGGGAAACCCTACTGAATTAAACGTTGAAGGTCAAAGGAAGTTATGAGGTTGTCATTAACCATGACCTGAGCACATGCTTCGGTAAAAAGCATTTGAATACATTATTTGAAGTGGGAACTGAATCCCAACCACTGAGCATTTTGAGGATAAATTGCCATAATATCCAGTCATACGCTTTATAAAAATCAAGTTTTACCAATAGTGCGTATTGATGTAAATATGTAGCCCATTGGACAGATTCTCGACGCATAAAGAAGATTATCCAAAATATATATGCCTTGTACAAAACTAGTTTTCTCTAGGCGAACAATATCTTGGGAAATCACTTTAAATTTCATAGAAATAGCCTTTGCAATGATTTTGTAAGATACATTCAAAAGAGTGATGGGGCGTCAACCGCATATTTGATTCTTATTACTGGCTTTAGGAATAAGCTTGATCAAGACATGGTTAATGACAATCCCCAAGGATCTGTTGGCCTTCACTTATTTGTAGACATTAAACAAGTCCGTCCAAACTAAGGGTCTTCTTAGTCCTCGTCGCCCGAACCATTGTTTCGAGATCGGTAATAGTAAGTTGTTTCTCAAAAAGGTGACTAGTAGCATGATTTACCTTGCAAGGGATGCATCCATGCATCCATTCTTCAAGAAAGGATTCATACTCTTCAAGTTCATGTTCCTCTTTAAATAAATTACTATAATGTTGGAAAAAAACTCCTTTGATATCATCAAGTGAGTGAGACTCTGCCCCTTATCTTGTCTGAAATAATATGTGGAATGTGTTCAACTCTTTGTTTATACTGTAGATATTTGAAAAAATATTTAGAGTCGCGGTCACCATGTTGAATCCAAAATAGGTGAGCCCACATTCTTACACCTTGGCCCCTATAAATTCATACTTCCTAAAATCATCTTCAGTTTATGTAACAACAATTTGAAGCACGTTGTTGTGAGGATGTTCCTCAAGAGCAATATGTTGTCAAATAATATTGTGTCTGAGTTGGTTTTCTTTTTTCCATCTCTCCTTGGCCAGAAGCTACCATAACCACAAATAATCTTTACAGTTTTGGTCACTCACCTTCCCCGCTTCCCACCATAGAAATATGAGAAATGCATTGTGGGGATGAAAGATGGGAAATATTAAGTTTGAAGGGAAGATGAGTGTGGGGGCAGAGGAAGGATCTAAACTAAAGGTGCAAGAGATGGGGAAATGATCAAAGAGAACCGTGTCATTAAATGTGGAAACGTATGGAAAGGAGAGAAGTGATTTAATAAAAATACTAACACAAAACCAGTCGATTCTGCTAAGCCTCCTTTGATACCCACTTTCATTGTGGAATTGGATGTGTCCAAATCTGCCCTCGGCTGAGTGGATTTTAGGAGGTGATTTTAACATGATTGAACACAAGAGAGACCAAGCTGGCCTCAATCTTCTCCTCTCAACTCTGACAAATTCTCAGCCTTGCTTCATTGTCGTAACTCCCTGGGAGTCTTTGACCCTCTTTTTGGTTGCCCCAATACACGATCAAACAAGGTTAAAGTATTTGTTGCGAACCTCCTCACAAAAATACAAATTATTGAATTCAAATAATCCAACTACACTTTTCCTTTTAAAATAATTCTATGGTTATATCTAATGTATTATTGCATATATGAATTCAAGAAAACAAATTTTCTCTCATGGTTGAACACCTCTAAACTTTCATATGTTATTGGAGTGATACCCCATGCAATGTCGTTCGAACTTTGTCATCCCCAACTCGTCACTCTTTGTCTCGTGGCTGCAAAGGTAGTCAACAACAAAGTGGTTACCGTAGAAGCCACTCTCAGTGTCAGTCTTGCAGTCGTGCTCATTGATCCCTGCGACGCTCTCCTGTCAGGTGGGGTGTCATGCCACCTCAGTCACCACAGGATTTTGTTAGAGGATGTATTTTTGCAAATTTTTGGCTTTGTTTTGGAGCTTCATGGTGAGTGTAGGTTTTAGCTGCAGGTATTGTTCATAATGGGTTTGATCGAAAGGATTAAGAAACTTTCAAGCATTTTCTTTTGGCAGGTGTAAGTTGGATTCCTCGTCATTTTCCAGTATGCTCCATGTATGCACAAGTTTGAGAACTTTGGAAGAGGATCTCAGCGTTTTCAAATCTTTTGGAAAGGGTTTTTTTTTTTTTTCAATCGGCGGCTGTAAATTCAAGGTACTTTGACGTCCGCACGGATCCATCTCCAGCCATTGTCCCGTGTCGTGCTTCCTGGTTAGCTTTTCCCCATGCTAACATCTCTTTCATGGCTTTGCTGGGTGTTTCCTGGATCCGTCATTGCGCAACAGATCGGTTCAGGAATTCATGGACTAGGACTGGGTGTTGTTGGATTGGACTGGTTAACCATCTCTTCATATGTGGGAAGTCCAGTGGCAACAACCTGGTTTGTTGTAGTGAATGTGGCAGTAGGCTTTGTTATCTTCATGCACTGCCATTGACATATTTGTTTAATGTTTATGATGCTTGAGTCTGCAAAAATATAATAAATCTTACATCTCTACGCATTTGCCAATAGCTGAGAATTATTCCTGCAACCAAATTTCTAACAAAAGCAGAGTAACAATGAAAGTAAGCCCCTGAAACCAGGGAATACATTTGACGCCTGTTTAGGTTTTTTTTTTTTGGATTTTAAGTGTAAAATACAGTCACAATATATTTTAAAACGTGGTAAAGGATAGGCAAATTTCTTATACAGCCTGTCAATATAAGTTCAAAATAAAAATCAAACGTTTTTTAATTTTATATAAGTACATGTTGAAATTCATCCTGTTTCAAATTACCATTAACTTTTCATTTGCTTTAGTGGCGTGTGACAGCGACTTCAACTCCCACTTGTCACTATTCATTGCCACTTGTCAGTTTCAAGCCATTAAATCTTGTAGCCTCCGATAAAATGGTTACAAACTTCGATTTGCAAGGTAAACGGTGTTAGTAGTGACGACTGACGGGTCTATGGTAATACTTTATATACATCCCTCTCCATGTGGGAAAGCAAAAGTGTTTTATATAGCTTTATTTACATCTATGGTAAACATTTGTCATTTTCTAATAAATGCGTTAGATACGAAAAGATTATGGACTCGAATTTAAATCTCTTACTCAGTGCATAGTCATGGAGATTGGACTTAGAGGTCTATGTCAAATTCAATGCCCAATCCAGTGAGGTGTAGGATACACCATGAAATATGATAACTAATTTTGAATTTTGAATTTTGTAATTTTGCATCCTTCAAATTTATCTCTCTGCCAAGTAAAATTACAATGTGATCCACTACATATAAGACACTTTGAAGAACATGGTGATTTGGTGATGAAATTGTAAAGTCTTTAGAGGTATGTAATTTAATATCTTCAATGTCTACATTGGGGACGTTAAATTTATTTTTAATTAATTATAATTTTGTGACTTCTTATAAATAAAATCAATCTCTTATGAATAAAATCACTCATTTAGATTTTTCGGATGTAAGGCCTGATATATTTATAGTTAACACAAGAACATTAAATTTGATTCGAGCGTTGTAAACTCGACTGTGTAGAAACTTGCCCAAGTATTATAGACATGTCTTTCTTCTCAAAAAACTCCATTAAAATACAAGCTTCAAGGTTGCATCCATCTTTTTGTGGGAGCAATTGATTATCTTCACCAACCTATTTCACTATATACTCCCAGAGACAAAAAACTTCTCGAGTTTTAAAACAGAGTATAAAATAATAGATGTTGGACGTTCCACATATATATGATTTATTTCTCATGGGGCCAAAGAAAGGAATTAATTTTTTCAAAATACATGAACATAAAAAAAAATATAATTACCACTAAACTAATGCCAGAATGCTCTTGCTCCTCCTCCTATGTGAGGTTTCCTCTATTTCACTTATGTGGTTTCCTCTATTTCACTTTGTTGGTTTATCTTTTAACAATTAAATAACTTTAGTCATTTTCATGATATATTTAAACGTTTTTTTTTCTAAAAAGAGATATTGTATTTGAATATTTCTCATAAAAGGAATGAATGAAAATAAAAATAAAAATGAATGAAACGAACAACATAGAAGTTGTAGGACGTGATGGTTATATAGATCTTCATCGGGCCTGAGGAAGGAAGCGTGATTGGTCTGTAAGGCCCCACCGACATAGGAGTCCAACCTGGCAGCTGGCATTTCTCATGCACCCTCACCTTGCTCTCGTGTATTATCATCCCCCTAATCATGGCGATAACGGAGATCCCAAAAATCAGGTCTCCATTGTCATTCGTGTATCCACTGTTCCGGCTGAGATGAGTGTATTTATTTCCAAAATCATTAATTTGACAGATGAGTGTATATCACATGAAAGCAATTGACTCATCTTTTGACGGTTAAAACTCATTATTTGAGCTTTCATTATTGTTATCTAACAATAGTGCACCCTTTTTTAGGGTTGGCATATCTTCTGACTTTGCTTCTCCCTCAATTTTGTGGATAGAAAATTGAGACACCTCATGGGTTGTGGGTATCCCTATTGTGAGGTGAATCTCGGGATTACAAGATTGTTTCCTTCTTTAGATGTATCATAAACTGAATTTTGGGGTTTGAGGGTTAAAGAGATGAATAAAACTGTAATAAATGGGGTGATACACCAAAAATTATGAGGGCTTGACTGAGAAAAAATGCACAATATATTGAGAATAAATTGAACACACATGATCCAATGGGTTTTGTGTTAATCTCAAGGAAAACACTATTATGTTAAGGGATTTCTCACAATAACAAGGTAGATAATTGCACACTAAAACTAGCATAAACACCTATTTGCAACAAGGTAAATAGCATAAGCAAGCTTAATAAATTCAGGGAATAATAAAATTCACAAGAAAACTACTGTAATACACACCGCAAATTTTTGGAAAGACAATAAACTGATTCTCATATAAGGGAAATTCTAGCAAAAATTGCTTCAACACTTAGTACATCAAAAAGTACTCCCTTCGTGCTTTGCTAAGGCATGCAATTTATATAGCAAAACTATTCACCCAACCCCTCTAAAAATAGACTATCAAACTAGAAGGATGTTTCCATGATATTAATAGCCCTTAACATGATTAAATAGTAAATGGGACTAATAATAAGCATGCAAGATGTTATAATGTAAAAATAACCTTAATTTCCCCAAAAATATTTCATGTCAAACAGATTTGACTATTTTTCAGCTTTGCATGATGTGTATGGTCTCAATTTGGAAAGATTAAGGTAAGTGGGTGAATAATTTGCTTCTATTTTTAACATTGCCTTAAGTTGCAAGTCATCAATCACATGCAAATAATTTGTCTTCTAGTTGTGTTCATGAATAAATTAGATATGCTATGGAAATGAAGCTAAAACATATAACCTCAAAGCATGAACCTAATCTACACTAAACCATCATGATAAGAGCTAAACAAGAGCACTTCTATCATTGCATAAACTTAGATTAAATCTAAACTAACATGATATATGCTACTCTCTACTCTTTAGATCACTAATTAAGAAATTGAACCTAAGAATATCAACTTAGCAATCAAAGGGGTGATTAGTTGTTTATGGTTCTCAAGCTTTCAAGAATGGAGTCTCACCATTAATGGCTACAAGGCCATAAGGTTTTCTCTATTTACTTTAAACTTGGTTTAATGGATGCAAAAGGAGGCTATTAGCTCAAGATCAATGGAGGGGGTAAGCTTAAGATCAAATGTATAATTATCCTAAAGCTAATACAAATGGAATCCCAAAGCTAGGTGTTCTTAGTGTTATTAAGATATCATAAGTGTGAAAGTGTAAGGTTGAATGGGAAGGCTTAGCCTTGTATTTATAGTTTTCCAAATGGAAGAGTTTGAACTTTGAGTGCATAAGGGACTAAAGGCAAGCCAAAAATCACTTTTAGATTAGATTATGATAAACATGCTTTAGGCTTAGTTAAGCTAGGTTTAGGCTAGTTAAGCGTGATTAAAGAGTGATTAGAGATTTATTAAGAGTTGGGAGGAGTCTAATTAACCATTTGTGACTGATAAATAGCCTAGGAAGCCTGTAGAAGTGGTTTAGAGAGAACTAAGGAGGTTCTAAATGATCAAAAGGAGGAATGTCTAGCTAATAAGGAATGTCGAAAGGAAAAATTATTATAGGGGGGACACAATCGAAAGGTGTTGTAAATGGGCATCCGATAATGGAGCAAATAATAGATAATTAACAAAGTGCATTCAATTGGTTGAATTGGAGGAAATGCTAAGTGTAAGCATATTTTAGGTGTCTACATTTGCTCCTCTTTGGGGTGGCATAAGTGACTTCACTTCAAAGAAAGTGGACAAGCATAAACAAGTAGAAAATTTTGAAAGGGTAGAAGAAAAATTAGTAGAATGAAGGATGTCCCCTTGATTATTGATGAGGTGATGGCGAGAACTTGATTGATGATTGAAAAAATGACGAGAAAGAGAACAAAAGAAAGAATGGTGTGAAGAAGAAGAAAAGAGAGGGGATATAGAATAAAAATAAGTATGAGGAAGAGGGAACGAGCTAACATCCATCCGGTGCTTTTTAAACAACTTTATTTTTCATCATATTTCTAGTGATCTTCATCATCGGTCCTTATTAAAAATAATGAACAAAAGTGTGGTATGACCTGAAAATCCATATACGAACAAATGGCCATTGCTAAAAACACTAACTCCATGCAACATACAAAATGTAATGCAATACGAGAAATTAAAAGATGTCGAACTCCATGCAACATACATAATGCAATGAAATATGAGAAAGTAAACAAGCTAACCTAATAGAAACACATAATGTAATGTTTTTTATTATCGAGCTTCATTTCCGACCTATGCAAATTAACGACAAGGGTTGATGATGGTTCCCCAAGCAAGGATACATGCAAGGGGACAAATGGAGGACACTTGGGTCCGATGAAAAAACTATTGTGCACCATGAAATAGTACCAAGCACTTGATCGGCTAGGAAGTACAGATACATAACAAACAAACTAGCTTTATTAATGAAGGTAAATCTAAATGATCTGCAAGTCATTTTTATGACGAGAACGAGAAAGAACCAAAGAAATACGTTTTGTAGGATGATTTATATTATTTTTTATGTTTCTTTAAACATATTTGAATGTTTTGATTTTTGAAATTTTTATGAAGCTATGTATAGGAAGACAAGGAAACGTGGATGCCCTCAACGATAGATGAGGTATCTGAAGGAATAATGCCACGTTCATGCACAAAAAAGTGAATATGTGAAATTACCACAAATGATGAAGTGGGATTATTCAAAGGAAAACTCTTCACGTGTTGATGATGAATGGGGGATCAAGGCCAAAATAGATATGTTCAACCTGATGATGAACACAAACCAATGGAGTGCTGGGAAGGAGCAAGGATGCCCCCAAGTAAGCTAGCCAAGAAACACATGATAGAAATGAAGTGGAGAGATTGTTTTTATGAAAGGGGACAAAGGTGTCCAAAAACATGGAAAAAGGAAATCTGACACATGGATTTTCTGAATGAAGTAGAAGAACGATGTGAATAATATAAATATAGCTTAGAAGCCTTGCAGAATGAAGAAGCGATTAGACAAATGCACAAATCGTGAGATGAGATATGAACTAAAACAAGAGTCTGAACAAGGTCCAAAAAAAGACACATGGTAACATACTAATCCTATTTACTCATAGAGATCCAGTGTGTGCATGTGGAATTCATTACCTCTTGAAGGGAAGATTTAATAGGCACAAGTGAGGACAAACTAGCCAATGTACATAGGAATGATTTATTTTCAAAGTAGATTTGTGAATGGAAAGTGGAAGGATAGCCATACATTGTGTGTCATTTCCCGTCGGCAAAGGCGTCCATAGCCCCGACGGAGGTGTATTTGATTCTAATCACAACATTGTTCTACTATCACCAGAATCCATAGTCCCGATAGATTTTATTGGAAATACCCCAAGAGAGAGGTATATATTAATTTTCTTTTGCTTTGTAGCTTTTAGCTATTGATTTTTGATCAATTCTTTTGCTTTATGAAAATGTATTTCAGCTCTCTTGTTTGACAAGGAGTTAAGAACCATAGATGTCTTGATGGAATGATATGGAAGTGATTGTGATGAAGACATTGGTTAGTGTCAAAAAATATTTCCAAAAGTTCTTTGTAACAAGGTTATTAGATGTAAATTGTGATAGGATCTCCATGAGGTCAATTGTTCTTTAATTTACCAAGGTGATAAAATACCAAGTTCAAACAGATACCATAGAGATAAATGTCGTAAAATGTGTACGAATAGGCTAACCAAAATTTTGACAAAGGGATGAAAATGGAAGATTCTTTGTAGAAGAATGGAATGTAGGGGAAGAAAGAACATCCATGTGTATGTAATACTTAGTTACAATGTTTGATCTTTGTACTTTGATTTTTTTTATGTTTTCTCTTTTTTTGTATTTTTGAATTGTTTTGATTTTTTAAGATTTTCTTATGGTTTTTGGAAAGGTGGGACCAACAAAAAAGTCACTCTGTGTGATAAGAACCAACAACAATGTTTGTTACTTCCTTAATAAGGAGATTAAGCGTGTTTGTTTATCAAGATTCATGTTATCACCGATCTCGATAATCACATGTAGCTCATACTCAATAAATAATCATGATTTATCCCGAAACATTCATTTCATATGTGGGAGCTTGAGTTCCCTATCCATAGGTTTCTGCACTTTGTGTCATACTTGATGGTTACGTTGATGTGCATTCTTGAATCGTGCTTGATTTTTAACCTTAAGATCATTGGAATTGTTGGAAACTTTGGAGTTTGTGGGATGTGTAACCTAAGCTTGATGAAGAAACCATTTGGGTTTCTTATAATTTGATGTGTGACTTATCCGATCCCGAGAAGAGGGAGAAGAAAGTTAGCATTTATGATTGATGATAGGAATGAGAGAAATGACGGTGGGCTTGCCCACAGTCATTGATAAGAAAATAACGTGATAGATGAAAAGGATACAATCAAATAATTGAAGAGGATGGGTTACCAAGTGGTGTGCCACTGATAGAAGATGATGAAAGGATGCTAGGATATGGCCCTAAGATGGAAGAAATTGGGCTACAAGGACACGAGACCAAGAATAGAAGATGACGGGTCTCATAGATGGAATAAGATGAAGGGCTAATAGGATGCAATCCAAGAATAAAAGGTAATGAGCTACCCCAAGATGAGCTATAAATAGAAAATAATGGAGGCCTACTAGGACGTGGCCCTAGAATAAAAGAATATGGTGAGGGACTACTAGGGTGTGGCTCAAGTATAGATGAGGAGGGACTACTCAGAGGTGTTCCATAGATAGTAGAGGATGAAGGGCTAGTAGTACATTTCCCAAGAATAGAATGTAATGGGCTACCGGAGGTGAACCAAAAGTAGAAAATGGAGGGCTACACGGGGGTGGCTTCAGGATAGAAGAAGACGATGGGCTACTAGGGTGTGGCCCAATGCGAGATTTTTATTAAGGAATGATGATAGATAAGGAATGATTTGGTGATGAGAAGATAGGCCATTAATCAATGCTAGACCCCAACATCTCATCATGCTCAGAGGAAGGTGAAGATGGAATGCCGGAAGAAGAATCAAGTTCCATGACCTTAGGATATTCCTTTATGTTTTGGCAAAGGGGTCAATTTCTTCCTCCCCATACGTGAGCATTTTGAGTTCCAGAAAAAATCCTTGTTTGTAATCCCCCATAGGGATATCTTCATGTAGTCTAATTGTTCCTTCGTTCGAGAGAAATCAATCGGTAGGGGTTGTTGGTCTTTGTCCATATGAGGTTGAATAGAAGAGACAGGTCTAATAAGCAGGGAAGATTAATTGACAAGAAGATGAAGATGTTCAATGATCTAGATGAGGGGAAGGCTTGACCTTATCACTCCCATGAATAATTTTGATAGTGCTTTGAAAAGATATCTTAGCACATGGCTTCTTTCTAATGGTTTTACGTGGTCACAGACATTGATCTTTAGAAGATTGACAAAGATATGATAAGGTATAGTCAAAAAGGCTCAAAGGCCGAGGAGGGATTGAAGTTGACTTTGGTAGCAGAAGATGACTCAAGAGACGACGTATATTTGGAGATAAGCATCTCATGAACAAATGATTTGGATTCGAACCTAGGTCATTTTTCTAGAAGACAACGCAACATAGGAAGGAAAGTAGGATTGCATATCCATTTGTTAAGTTATGGTGTAGGAGTCGAATTGAATGATTTAATAGAGGGAATTTGAGTCGTAGAACTCTTCGATGGAGGAAGAGGTCATTGAAGTGACTGATAAAGTTGGTCCTGTGAAGGAAGGGAGGACCGTGACTCAAGAACCGAATTTTATGTTTGATCAAAGAAACTTAGAGTCACACGAGTCTTCAAAGGAGGAATACGTTGTTGAGGTGATTTGGAATAAAGGTCCCACAAAGGAAGGGAAGACCATGATTTAGGATTGGATCTAGAGGTATCTGAATTATTGTCAGGATCTGAATATTCAAAAGAATAGTGGGAATATGAACAGTAGTTTGGATCTGAATCAGAAGAAGAGTGAGGGGAACCTGAATAATAATTTGGACCAGAGCATCCAAACCATACCACCATCTATGAGCTTAAGGTGGGGAACCGGGTATCTGAATGGACCCTCTAGCAGACAAAGAACCAAATGAGGTTTAGTCCTAACAAGAATCTTTTGATTTGAATTCCTAAAACTAGGTTCTCAGTATTTTTGTAAGTGTGAGGAACTATGCAATATTCAATCATTGTTGGTATCATTTAAGCACAAATGTCTAGACCTAGATAGTGTGATCGTGGTTCATTTTAAGAGACCTCCTGAAATCGGAGGTGGAGAATACCTGGCGAATATCCCCGGAACCGGTTTCACGGGAAGGCGAATTTTTTGGGGGTTGTATGAAAAAATTTCACCTGATTATCAAGCACTGCGACAGAAGGCTGCAGACGCGCGACGGGAGATTTTACTCAATGACGGGCGACACCACGGATGGCGCCGTCCAATAGGTCTATTGACGCGCGTCACTAAGGTCTATTGACGCGCGTCACTAAGGTCTTTTGACGCGCGTCACTGCATTTTTTTGACGCGACAAAAAAATCTCCCGTCGCGCGTCTGCAGCCTCCGACCTCTGCTTTCTCATCAAAAAATCTCCGTGTCACGCATCAACAAACTCTTTGTCGTGTGTCTGCTATGCGTCAATATCTATTGTACCTCCTTGTCACGCGCGTCACTAAGGTCTGTTGATGTGCGTCAACAGACCTTAGTGACGCACGTCAACAGGCCTTAGTGACACGCGTCAATAGGCCTTAGTGACGCGCGTCAATAGACCTTAGTGACGCCGTGGCGCCCCTATTGCACGCCAATAGACCTTAGTGACGCGCGTCAACAAGCCTTAGTGAAGCCACTAGGCCTTAGTGGCGCTACGTCAATAGGCCTTAGTGATGCGCGTCGACTAAGCCTTGTTAAGCTTGACCCTTAGTGCGTCGGTAAATAGGCCTATCGCGCGCGCCACTATAGGCCTTAGTGATGTGCCTCACTAAGGCTTGACGCTGCCACTAAGGCCTACGACGCGTCTAAGGCCCGCTGACGCGCCTACAACCTCTCGCCCTCTTCTTACTCATCAAAAAAAAACTCCATGTCGCTCAATCAACCAAATCTTTGTCATGCGTCTACTATGCGTCAATATCTACAAAAGATCTCCTCGTCTCGCAAACCCTCCTTGTCGCGCGTCAATAACTTACCCTCTTGCGCGCGTCTATAATACGAAATATATCATATTGTTGAAAAATGTGAAGTAGAAGTGTTCTACCCGGCGAATAATCTAGGTTTATATAGGGATATTTTTCAAGGGTAGGCGAAGCTTAACCCCTAAAAAACATTAAAGTGTAATTTTTAGGCGAATGTGTCACCGGCCGTGCAAAAATTCACCTTTTCAAAATTTTCAAAAATGGAATATTCGCCATATTACGAATATTCGCCACTAAAATTTTCCCCGAGTGTGATGGAACTCCTTCAAAGGGAAGGAAGTGACATGTTGATTCAGGGAAGCATAATGACATCCAACTAGACATTTGGTAGATATAGGGATGTTGGTGTGATTTTCCAAGGGAACTTAAGGAGAACATACATTATGATAATGCAATTTCGATAACCTAACAAGATTTTCCTAGAATAATTCTATGAGTTTGTTAACACACAAGGAACAATCATGCAAGTCCACTAGTAAACTAGTCATTCACTCAAACTGTTTTATGGAACACTATACCTTTAAGCTATGGTTTCAATGATAGGTGCAAAATCAGATAGTGACAATACCCTATCAATACCTAGGTCGAGTTGAAATATCAACAAGATCTAAGCACCAAAGTTGTATTGATGCAATCTCTCCACAAGATATATTATGACTAGTTCAAATGTTGACAAAATCTAAGTCTTTAATAATGGAAGTTGCAAATGCGAATAACGTACTAACACTATCCCGACACGTTAACCAAGCTTGGAATAAGCAAGGTGTTTAGTATCAAGATGATGCTATCGCGATATGAACAATGTAGTATCAACACTCTCAAAAGGCCTTAGACACTGTTGGGATCGAAACTAAGTACAAGTATAACAAGAAGTTATCAATCATGTGGGCAACGTAATGATACAATGAGGAAACTTATATCAAGTTCTCAAGAAATGAAAATAAGATGTAAATATCACAATTGAAAGGCTAGAATTCGACAGAGTAACAACTCAAAGGGGAAATGATGATGAAACGAAATCCTAGCTATGAAGATGATCGTGAAATCAAGATCACGTGGCCATTAAATATATAAGGACACATCCATGCACTTTAGATGTTTAACAACTCATCCATAAACATGGATGAGCATAAATAGACAAAAATTAGCAAACACTATCTATGACAACACTCCCGAATGATGCTTTCTTTTGTCCCAAATGGGCAATAAGAATGCAAAGGTATAAATCAAAAGAAAAATAAACTCAGCGGCACTTGGGTAGAGTTTCACCTCGTCCAAAGGCAAGAAAGAAACAAAGCGAAGTGATACATTGTTTAATTCCGTGATGAGAAACACTTAGATTTAACTTGAGTGGATTCGTGGCATTGTTTGAAAAACAAGGTTTTGAAACCAAGCAAGTTATCACTTCATGATGGTTTGGCAAGACGTTACAATGGACTAGTAAAGTGGGCTCCTTGATGAAATGGCTTCCCTAAGTAGATCACTCAACTAGGTGTTAACAATTTGTCTAATGCGAGCTCAAGTTGCCAAGGTTTCCCAATGATTATCTCGGATTTACTTTACCCCCTTTTGATACAATGAAAAACTAGTGCATTCAATTGTATCGTCACTAGGGTCATGATACAAACAACTTTGACTCTAAACTCACAATGTATGACTAGTCAAGTGGGTAAGCGAAGTGCTTCCTATTTCATCCACAAGGTTACATAGTGGTGGATTACTTTAGGGTTCCTATAACCACCCCCATTACTATAGCTTAAGGTGTTATGCCAAAGGGGTTATGTTCTAGTTGAGAGGATAAGGACATACCCTTTTCTGAAACCTGCAATATAGTGTGATGCATGTGGTGTGTTGTTTATCTTGCTTATCTTAATGTGGTTTTATGTAGCAAACCATTTGGAAACCTACAATCAAAGATGTATTAGTAAGTTTGTGTTTTGAGCCTTCCTTTCTTTGACAACTCGTTAGGCCCTATATTCAAAGTGTTAAAATTTTCCACAAATAATCATGATATCGAAAAAGAGAAGTTGTGTGTTGTTTTTTATTCCCAAGGTCACCAAAAGAGGTGTGAGGGAAGAGCATACACAACGTGACAAACCCAATTATAAATAAAAATGGAAAACACCTTAAGTGATATGCAAAAAGAAACTCGTTTTAGCCAACTTTGAAAATTTAATTCATTTTTAAAGCTTAAATTGAAGTTTTGAAAGCAAAATAGAAGGTTTTTGAAACATTTTTTATTCCCAAGATCACCTAAAAGGTGCGAGGGAAGAGCATACACATTTCAAAGGACCCCTACAAATGAAAAATGTGAAAACTCAACTAAGTTAGCACAAAAATATGACGGAAAATAAACCTACAAATCACTGTTAGATCCCTCCAAAAAAGTTAGAAAACTACAAAAATCATAAAATTCTAGAAATCTATTTTTAGCAGTTTTCTAGTATTTTACATTTTCGGAGGTATCGGGGAATTTTTGATGATAGAAGTAATGACACCAAAGGTATATTAATTTTGGAACTTCCCTCACAAATTTTTCCTCGTGATCTTTCCAACGCCTATTCAAGTCCTGGAAACAGGTCAACATGTGAGGAGATATGACCTAAACTAGGAGCACTAAAAATAATAGGAATAAATCCGGATCAAACAGAGACACCTGCACACCCAAAATGGCACATGTGCCCCCAATCGATGAATATGTGCCCCTAATAATGGATACACATGGCTACAAAATATGATAGTGTGGCTTTATGCCTACACACCCGCATAAGCATGTGCGCGTGGGTCTCAATGGATACGTGCTCGAATAGACAGTACGTGGGCAAGATAAAGTTAAAAAGTCAACAGTGTAACATAGGACACATGCGCATCTAGACAGATAGGTACATATGTACTTTGACGTATACGCTCAAGTTTCAACGGATACACGCCCCTTTGTAAATTGGTTTAACAGTCAAGGTACAACCAGACGGGTGCGTGACTAGGTCAACTGGTGCACGTCCATTTTGACGTATATGCGTTGATCCAGACACCTACATGTACCCCTCGTAAAAGCTCGAAAAAATCACGGAAATGAAAATTTAAAAGAGGAAACGGATTATTTTTTATCTATTAAAACCTATTTCTAGCTTGAACCCATTAAATGCTTAAGCAAAAGGGAGATTTAGCCCATCTAAAATGTGAAATCTGTTAAAAAACAAGCCTTTAAAACCTAGAAAGCATAAAAATGGTTAGAAATGGACATGCAAAGCTTAAAAAGACCTCCATTAATAGAGTATGGACTAAGAGTCCCACCGGGTGTGCAAAATGTGTTCATGAATAAATTAGATATGTTATGGAAATGAAGCTAAAACATATAACCTCAAAGCATGAACCTAATCTACACTAAACCATCATGATAAGAGCTAAACAAGAGCACTTCTATCATTGCATAAACTTAGATTAAATATAACCTAACATCATATATGCTTTTAGATCATTAGTTAAGAAATTGAACCTAAGAAGATCAACTTATAAATCAAAGGGATGATTAGATGTTTATGGTTCTCAAGCTTTCAAGAATGGAGTCTCACCATTAATGGCTACAAGGCCATATGGTTCTCTCTATTTACTTAAAACTTGGTTTAATGGATGCAAATGGAGGCTATTAGCTCAAGATCAATGGAGGGGGTAAGCTTAAGATCAAATGTCTAATTAGCTTAAAGCTAATACAAATGGAATCCCAAAGCTAGGTTTTCTTGATGTTATTAAGATATCTTAAGTGTGAAGGTGTAAGGTTGAATGAGAAGGCTTAGCCTTGTATTTATAGTTTTCCAAATGGAAGAGTTTGAACTTTGGGTGCATGTGGGACTAAAGGCAAGCCAAAAATCACTTTTAGATTAGATTAGGATAAACATGTTTTAGGCTTGGTTAAGCTAGGTTTAGGATAGTTAAGCGTGATTAGAGACTTATTGAGAGTTAGGAGTCTGATTAACCTTTTATGACTAATAGATGTTGAGTATGAAGCTTACTTGCTTCACAAGAAAATTTCTCTTACATTTTATTGGTTTTGACAGTGATCGGCGTTAGTCGAGGATGTAACCGGCGCGGTCGGGCATAGGTCAATCGCAAAGTGATCGGTGACGTCAGCAAGAACTGCGACGTTACCTATGCGACGATGCTTTGTTTTTTAATGGGAATTAGAATAAATAAGTTATTTTAAAGATGATTTATTGATTGTTAAAGCATAGTTAGTTGTCCATGATAGTTATATATGCATGTATGCATTGTATGAAGGAAAGTAAGAAAAAGAGAATAAAATTAGCAATTGTTTGCATGTAAGTTTTCTTGGTGAGCAAGAAAGAGTAGCTGAGTGAGGGAAAAGCATTGAACATCCTGTGAGGTGTTGGAAGACAACAAATCTTCATTGTATTTCCTCTGTAAAGCACTGAATAATAATATTGGCCATTTCTTGGTGGATGTAGCCCACACTGGGTGAACCACGTTAAATCTAGTGTAATTTTTCTCTTGTTTATTTTATCTTTTGGTTATTTCCACATTCATTGCTTGTATGCTTTATCTGATTATAGATATGTGCAACACTATTATATGGTTTAACCCCAACAACTGGTATCAGAGCTTTGTTTGGAGGTTTTGTGTGTTGACAGGATTTACTCACAAAGGGTTTTCTAATTGAGTGGGAGCAGAGCAATGGCAGAAGATAGTAAATACTGAGTAGAGAAATTTGACGGTCATAATTATCAACTATGGAAGATGCAGTGGAGGATTATTTGTATCAGAAAGATCTATACTTACCATTAGATGAGCATGGACAACCGAACACGATGAATGATGAAGAATGGAAGGTTCTTGACAGAAATGCTCTGTGATCTATAGGATTGATCCTAGCAACATCGATGGCTTCAAATTTCATAGATGCAAAAACCACGGTAGATTTGATGAAATCTTTAGAAAATTTGTATGAAACTCCTAGTGCTTCGAATAAGGTATATTTGATGAATTTTTTTAATTCTAAGATGCAAGAATGTGGATCTCGTATTTAATCATTTGAATGATTTCACTATCAGTAAATCAATTAAAATCGGTAGAAATTTCGTTTGATGATGAAGTGAAATCACTTTTATTCTTATGCTCTTTTCCAGATAGTTGGGATAACTTGGTAATGGTTGTTAGTAATACAATGACTGCTTCTAAAGGTTTGAAATTTGATGATGTGATTAGTGTAATCCTTAATGAGGAAATACGTAGGAAAAGCTTAGGAGAAGCATCATCTGGAAACACTTTAACTATAGAAAGCAGGGGAAGATCTAAGGAGAGATCATCTAAGAGTAAGAAGAATGGGAGATCAAAGTCAAGAAATGATAGATCTAGATCCAGGTATAGAGATTTACTTTGCTGGAATTGTGGAAAGAGAGGACACGTAAAGGAGTGTTGGTCCAAGGAAAACAAAGAGAATACATCAGACAAAGGTAAAGAAAAAGGTAAGGAGGCAATGTTACAAGTGAGGTAAAGAAAGATGCCCTTATTCTCTCCTTGGATAATAAATTAGAATCTTGGGTGTTAGATTCTGGAGCTTCTTTCCATGCTACCCCTAATAAGGGTTATTTCAGAAATTATGTTTAGGGTGATTTTGGACAAGTTTATTTAGGTGATGATGAGCCATGCAATATTATTGGTAAAGGTGATGTTTATCTAAAGTTGTAGAATGGAAATCCATGGGTATTGAAAGATGTGAGGCATGTGTCAAGCCTCAAAAGAAATCTAATATCTGCAGGGCAACTTGGTGAATCTGGATGCGTGGTTACATTCATAGCCGATTCTTGGAAGGTTACCAAGGGATCTCTTGTTGTGGCAAGAGGTAAGAAGGTAGGAACTTTATATCTATCTACATGTATTACTAATTCATTTTCTGTGCTATCTACTACAGATTTAGATGCAAACATGTGGCATAATCGGCTAGGCCATATGAGTGAAAAAGGAATACGAGATATTAAAGGCTAAGGGTAAGTTATCATATTTGAAACAATTAGATCTTGAATTTTGTGAGCACTGCATATTTGGAAAGTAGAAGAGAGTGAGATTTCTCAAGGTTGGGTCAACAAAGAAGGAGCAGAAATTAGAGCTTGTACACTCATATGTGTGGGGACCACCAGGGTAGCTTCTATTGGAGGATCCCAATATTATGTGACTTTCATTGATGATGCCACAAGGAAGGTATGGATCTATTGTATTAAGCGTAAATCTGATGTTTTTGAAACTTTTAAAAGATGGAAAGCCCTTGTAGAAAATGAAACAAACTTAAAATTGAAGTGCCTTAGATCTAACAATGGTGGTGAGTATTGCAACAAGGCTTTTAATGATTATTGTTCAGAGAATGGAATACGAAGAGAAAGAACGGTTCCTAGAACTCCACAGGAGAATGGAGTTACAGAAAGAATGAACAAAACAATCATGGAACATGCTAGAAGCATGAGGATACATGTCGAATTGCCTTTGAATTTTTGGGCGAAGTAGTGGATACAACAGTATACTTGATCAACAAGTGGGCCTTCAACAACACTAGATGGTGGAATACCATAAGAAGTTTGGTCTGGAAAAGAGGTAGATTTTTCTTTTCTTATATTTTTTGGCTCAAGATTTTGTGCATGTTGATAGAGAAAATAAGAGGAAGTTGGATGCTAAATCTAAGAGATGCACTTTCTTTGGTTATGGCTTTGGTGATTTCGGATATCGATTTTAGGATTTAGAAGATTCTAAGATTGTTAGGAGTCGTGACGTTGATTGGAATGAAAGAAGAATGTATAGGGATCAGGTTTTGGTGCCTAAACATGAACAGGTTGAGGAGATTTTGAAGGAAAATCAAATTTCAGACCTAAAGCAGACATCCACAGACAATGACGCGTTGATTCTACGAAATCGATGTAGGTCGTGCTAACCGGCATCGGTGATAGAATCGGGTTCAAAGAAGGAAGCTATAGGAATAAGAGTCGAGTAATCCTAGAACCAATGTCGGTAAGGTAATCGATCGGTCGGCCAGGCGGAGAGGAACTACGGTCGGTTACAGTGATCGGCTTCGATCACCGATAGATATTGACATAAATGTGCAACAAGCACAGAATGAGCCCCAGACACCCCAGATCTCGGTAAGAAGGTCACAAAGGGTAAGTAGACCTCCAGAGATATTTTCACCTTCCTTTTCTTATTTATTACTGACTGATAGTGGTGAACTAGAAATATTTGAAGAATCAATGTAGGTAGATACCCACGAGCAGTGGGAGCATGACATGGATGAGGAGATGGACTCTTTGGAACAAAATTAGACATGGGATTTGGTCAAGTTGCCAATAGGTAAGAAAACACTGTGAGAAAAATGGGTTTACAGAATCAAGGAAGAAGAAGGTGGATTGAAAAAGTACAAGGTGAGGCTTGTGGTAAATGGATTTGCATAGAAAATAAGTATTGACTTTGATGATATTTTTTCCCCTGTAGTTAAGATGACTTCTATTCGTATCTTGTTGTAAGTTTGGTTGCAACAAAAGATTTGCATTTAGAACAACTTAATGTTAAGATGAATTTTCTTCATGGTGATTTAGAGGAAGAGATTTATATGCAAAGCATCTCTTGGTTATGAAGTCAAGGGTAAGGAGAAACTTGTGTGTAGATTGAAAAAGAGCCTATATGGGCTCAAGAAAGATCCAAGGCAATGGTATTTGAGATTTGACAGTTTTATGCATGAGCATGGTTATATGATATGTGAATTTGACCATTGTGTTTATTTTAAGAAGCTTGAAAATGGGAGCTATGTTATTTTGTTACTATTATCCAAAATTCACCCCTCAAGGTAATTTCGATAACCTGGAAAAATTCTATAGACTTTGAAGGGTAGAAATGGTGAAAGGCCAAAAATTTGGATTTTTGGGTTCCCCTTTGTTTTCCCGAACTTCTCTTCCCAAGGAAAATCTAAGGAGTTAGTAAAAATTTACAAAAATTAAAAAAATGGAGTCAAGGGCCTATTTTAGTGAAAATCGGGTCCGAGGGTTATGGATGGAACCTGTGCAGTTCATACCAGGGTTCGTCATACCAATTTCGGGGCCAAAATGCTAAAGAGGCAGTGAAATGCGGAAAAAGCGGAAGTTTTTGTCGTAGGCCGCACAAGTTCAAGTGGGACAGTCGGGCCCCAAAAAGGTGAAATGGCCGATTTGCAAAGGAATTGGTTAAGTTGGGTTGAAGTTTCCGGTGCCGCACAAGTTTTAGAGAGACAATCGGGACTCGAAAACCTGAAATGGCCGCAAAGGTAGCGTGAATCGATTAAGGCGGAAAAATTTGTCCCACGCGTCTATGGACAGTCGAGCCCCAAAAATCTGAAATTGCCACAAGCAAAGAAAATCAGCAAAAGTGGAAGTTTTTGTCATGTGTGGTCCGTGGGACAACTAGGACACTGGTACGCATAGGACCTGCAAAGCCAAATTCACCGCGGGCAAGTGGGATGCGGCAAAAGTGAAGGTCAACGGCCCCAATAGCCCTGGTCAAGAGAGGGATAGTTGGGACAAGAAATCCCAAATCAAGCGATGTGGAAAATAGAGGCCCACGCGGTCCAAGTGCCGCCATAGGGACATGAGTTCTTTGAAAACCCACAATAGCCGCAATGTAAAGGAAAATTCAATGCCTGACCTCCGAACTTCAAACGGTCATAACTTTTGACCCAAAGCTCTGATTTTCACAAAATTTTAATGAGGGTAGATATGTGAAAATAAAGGAAACATCTCTAGCTCCATAAAATTAAATTCTCAGTCCCGTAAAATGCAAGAAATGCCTGACAGACCCAAAACAACTACCTACACTCAGAATGCCATATCTTTTGCATTTCTCAATGAAATCGTGCAAAATTGGTACCATTAGAATCATGGTTCTACGATACCAACGCACATAAATCAAGAAATTCAAAAATTGATAAAAACAAATTGATGGTGATTTTGAAGAAAACGTGCCTAGTTCAAAATAGCGATTTTAGTGGTGGTTGGGAGGACATTAATGAATTATGGGCAGAAATTTTTTATTGCTATAAGTCATGGGACAGTATGGGGGGCCTTTTGTAAGCAACATACCATCATTTTACTCTATTTATGACATCTTGCAAGTGGTGGGAAGACAGATTCCATGATTTTCCTCTCTCTCTCTCTCTCTCTCTCTCTCTCTCTCTCTCTCTCTCTCTCTCTATGAGAATTCTATAAATTAGAGTGTTGGGATTGTTATCCCGTAAAATTGGCAAGGGTAATTTTATGGGTAACCATACCAAAATTTTGTTCTGGTCCCTCATCAGGGACCCCTCTGCGTTCGGAACGTTGCAAAACCCTTTCCCGGGAAATCTGGTTTTCCGAACTTAGCCATTTTTGGTCTTTTTGGCTTGGGCGCACCTATTGTTTGTGCAACACAGGGTAAATCTACGCCCTTTCATATCCTTTGGCGCACCCTTTGGCGTGTCGACACACATTTTATTGCACCTCACCATGTTGCGCCTTTCTTGCATGCACCAAGGCACATGCGCCTTCGTGTCAACAATTATTTTGTTGCGCCACATTTTGGTGTGCCAAGGGCGCACGTATCTCCGTGTTGACAACAGTTTTGGTGCGCTAAAGGCACACATAACAACGTGCTAACACACATTTTGGTGCGCCACAGGGCACGAGTTTCACAATTTCGACAGGTGTTTTGGTGCACCACTTCAAAAGTGGTTGGCGCATTTATTATGCCTTTGCCTATATATAGGCGCATCCGCCCTGTCATTATCACTAGTCAGAAAACACGTGATTGATCTTTTCCTCGCACCCGTCACTCACCTATCATCCTCGCGTCGCATTCGTGGACCCCGTTTCACCTCTCGCATTCTATATATTCCGTGTAAGTGGTCCTCATTTTTCTCGTGTTTTGGTTTTGCTGTTGTTTGTCTGATTGAGTGGTAGGGTAAAATAGATCTGAGAACCATGAAGCTCCTCCTGCTTTCCTGTTTTTCCCTCCCAAAGCCGTTCCCATCCTTTTTCCAGATCTGTTGGTTAGGATAACTCTGCCCCGAAAGCAAAAAGCCAAAATCTCCTTCCTTCCCCCTTCACCACTTGAAGCAATGTGAAGTAAGCCTAAAAATCGTGATTTGTCAGAGAGGGAAGAATCGTTTTCCAAAAAACTATGTTTTCCTTTGGCGCATGCACGCACGCACAACCTTGTAACAAGAAGCACAGTCACGCCTATGGCGCACCGGCTTTAATTGTAGCACATGAGCTCTCTGCGCTTTGTGAAAACTAGTCTCCATATAGATGCAGGCGCTTTCCTTATCGTTTGTAACAAAAAAAGTCATATGCTTTGCCGCACGTAATAAATCTGCACCCTTGGGCGCACCCAACTCCCATGTCGCATATCAAATACCTGCGCCATAGGTGCACCCTGCACCCATGCAACACCGGCGTTACTTGCGCCGAGTGTAAAACTGTGTTCAAAGGCGCAGGCGCATCCCCCATTACATCAACATTATGTCATGCAGACCTGCCATGCGCCGCGCCAAGTTCCCTTTTTCGCACCTAAAGTCTATGTTACACATGTTGAACTTGCGCCTTTGGCGCACCAAATCCCCATGTAACATAAAAATTATATGCGCCTTTGGCGCATCCTGTCCCCGTGCAACATGAAAAATATATGCGCCCGGTATAAAACACGCATAAGTGGCACGGCGCACTCCTGCAAAAAAAAAAATGTCATATGTAGTATCCATGCACCTTGCACCCTTTGGCGCTGATTTGTCCCTTGTAACACCATTTTTACGTACACCACACTATTTTGCCTATGACTGCAGTGTTCATGCGCCTACGCCCGATGCCTTAAAATTGCTAACTCTTTCTTCCTCACAATACTTGATGGGAGATCAAACAGCTAACATGATTCTCCTGAGTTGGGTTTCACTTCTTCTTCTTGCGGATCAACAACTAAGTTCGAACTACATATATCTACATCAAGCAAGATACCTACCAAGTCTAAGGGCAAAGCCAAACTTACGAAGAAGAGATGAAGTATAAATATCAAAGAGTCAAGATGCCCGAATCCCGGGTAGAGTGTGACTGGATATACGAGACTCGAGCTCGAACACATTGATATGGAAGACTTACGGGCCGAACCAAAGGGTCACATGAAGTCCATGGATGGACAAACTGGTAGCGGTGGCTTGCATTTCTTTGGAGGGATCCGGCCAGATCTTGTGAACAATGATTTTATGATGGTAGTAGCCCGCTACTACAACAAAGACACAAGATGCATCCGAATGAGAAAGGCGAGGTCATGATCAACCTCACTTTGCCTAAGACTTCAAATAATGCTTGGCATTCCTCACCACCGAACTTTGTGGCCGTAAGCCAAGAAGATTGCACCAAGGCTTGGGAAGATAATGAAGATCAGTGTATGCAATTAATGAATGAGGTATACCTGAAAAACAAGAAGGTGGTGACCAGATGGCCACAAGTCATTCATCGCAGCGATTTCTCAGAGGAACTCAGTGATACCATCACATTCTGAAAGCGAGTATTTGGGCTTCCTAATGCCCACTACTTTCATAAATGGATGCTTAGATACTCAGGAGACAATGAACAAGAATGTGCCAGATCAATGCTTCGAGTGGGCGGAGATCATAAGCAGCACCATATCCGAGCAGCTCTAACAACTCACCACAACGGGAGGTTCTACATGAACTCCTACGTAGTTTATCTTTGCGCCTCAGAAAGAGATTATCCAACGTTAATGCGGTGCGGGGTTTGGCCCCAAGTCAAAATATATGAATACTATCTAGAATTGAAGCTGGAAAATAGTATCCCCCAGTTTACAAAGATTAACGATGCCTTCTTCTACGGCATCGTCTACCTTTTGAGGCCAAACATGACTCACGGTCGTATGACCAAGAGCATTGTTGCAGCAACAGAGAAATTGGGGGCCTTGTTCACTCATTTCCCCACCTTCACTTATCTGAGGGCAGCCAACTTCTTAGAGGAACTAACCAAATTGCCAAGATATGCCATTTCAAGCTGATCTTGTTGGAGCTGTCGAGACAACTCATAACCTATCATGAGAAATGCTTGAAGAGAAAGAAGGGTGGAACTCCTTTCCCCCTCACAGTGGGCAGGTACACTTGTCTCTCTCACCACAAAGCACGGGAGATGTTTGCAGAGCTGGAGCTGCTAAATCTAAGCGCAACTTCCCGGCTAGGCCAACGTTCGACCCAAGGAATTGCTCCGCCTGGGCCAAACTTCGATCCGATCCACATTCCACGGATCGAGGATATTTATATCGACACAGTATCATGAGGTCGAGCTCGAAGGAAAGACCATTCTCGCTTAGCCTTGGCTGAAATCATCCAGTACGGTGTAGCCATCGTCCCAAAAGGTTATCAAACTACTGATCAAGAAGTTGATTAGGTATATCTTGACACGGGTGGGGACGATTGGCCGTTCGATGTCATTGACAGAACCAAAGCGCATCGAGGCGATAGAAGAAAGGGTCAAAGAAATTTCATGAGAAACGAGCAAACCGGGTGTAGGATGAATGGTCTCATCTACCTCGGAGTTGATTTCACCACTTCTCCATTGGGCAACGCACCTTCCAGACCGAAACATCTGCCAAAGAGCAAAGGTAAAGATAAGGAGGGCGAGTCAAGCTCTACCCAAAAAAGACTCACGAGAGTCCCCTTCGCCGCACAAGAACAAGTTATAACTCGGCTTCTCCGGGAGAAAGAAGCGGCGAGGATGTTCCGATGGGCACATCCACTCGGGATGTTGCCACTCTACGCAACCGTTGAGGTCCCTTCTATCTCTTCTCCCTCTCCTCCTTCCCCTCCTCGAGTGACCCAAGCGACCATTCCTTTGGTCATGTCCTCTCCCCCATCTTCTGTTGTTCCACCTTCCTCATCATCCATCTTCTCTTCTCTCGCGGAGCTGTCCCCCACCATTTCTTCCCTCATCTCTCAGCTCCCTTCCATTCCCATGTCTACCTCCCCTGCAGTATCTCTTCCTCCCGTGAGCACTTCCTCGGCCTCCCTCTCAATGCCGCCTCCAAGTGTCTCCACGCATTTTCCTTCTACTACTGCAGCTGCTCCCTTTTCTATTTCCGGCCCCTCTCCCATAAGTCCAGCATGGATCTCTCAGCACCTGAGCCAAAAAAAGAGGAAAGTTCCCATCGCACCGATGGAATTCTCTGTCATCCCATCAAAGGGGACCAAGAAGCAAAAGCCTTTAACCCGCTTCTCTCAGAGTGCGTCAGGAGAGAGAGTAATGGAGATAGCTTACCCCAATCCTTTAAAGGATAAAAAGGATCTGTCTTCAACAGATTATATAGTGACCCAAGTCACAATGGGGACATCTTCAGAAAGCCTTCAAGGAGAGGCCCTATCTGCAGTTGACGCCCTTTGCAAGAAGCTCCAGGAAGCAAAGGAGGAAAAGAGGTTGTTAAAGGAACAAAATAAACATCTCCTCCACGCCTTGCAGAAGATGGGCAGTGCACCTCCTACAACTGCCGCCGAAACTCCTGAGCCTCTGAGCCAGGACAAGATTAATGAATACGCCAAAATCGGCGAGCAGGGTATGGCAGTTTCCGCCTGGAGGAGCCAAATCCTCAAAGAAAGTGAGGGAGTGATTGCCAAGTTCACCGGATTATATCAGAATATCAGTCGGGTGAACAAAGAGCTCCAGGCTATAGCAGGACCCATCTCCGAAGAGCTGGACCATGCCAGGATGCAACATGAGACCTTTCAGAAAATGCTCGACTGTTCAGTTGAAGATCTGGTCAAGTTCGGCGTCTTTGGACACCCCAGAGCCCTCAACAAAATCCTTTCTACTCTGGATTATCGGGTCGATCAACTAGAGTTTGTTCGAGAAGATCGACAAGATCAAGGAGGAAGCCCTGGATGCAATGCATCAAATGGAGCAAATTGTCCTGAGAATGTCTCCGGGCTTGCTCACTCCTTCTTTCACCTTAAGAAAGGTAGAGGAAACTATTCGGATCTTCAAGGAGATCATTTCACAAGGGCTAGGACCAGAGGTCACTTTTGACGCCGAATCCATCAATAACCTGCTTTGGCCTGTCGTGACTTCATTGGGTACCTGATAGACACGGAAAATGAATATTCCAAACTCCCAAAAAATCTCACAGACGAGCGGGAGACTTGCGAGGCTATCAGTGATCGACACAAGGATCCTTCCCAGGATCAACTTCAACCCATGATCACCAAGTTCATGGAATACCGTGCCCAATTCCACATCTCGTCACCTGAGCAACAACAAAAGCAGGATACCCCCTTTCAGCCGCGGGATGACGATGAATAATCTCTTTCTTCCCGACCTTCTCCTTGTAAATATCTAAAGTATGTTGACACAAATGATGACATCATCCATGTTGCACCATGGGATGATGTCATCCACAAAGTTGTCAAAAGTCAACAAATAACTTTGAGATATTTTGTAAGATATTTTGTAATTAAGTGGTTGGTTTGTTTTTGCCTTCTCTTCTTCTCTTCTTCTATAAATACTTGAATACTTGTTGTATTCGGTGTGGATATTTTTCAGATAAGAAATAGGAGTAGGAAGAAAATATTTTGAACTTTTTGTAACAGAAACGAATATTAATACAATATTTAGACTTTGTCTGAATACATGTGTTTTACATCAGACCTTTCTTATGTTAGATCTGTGTGATCGTTCTGTTGAATCTACTTCTACTTTGTTGTCATTTATTCATCAGTATTGCTTTATTTGTCTATGCAAAGTAGGTTCGGCTCTGTATACTACCAACCCAAATCATAGACCTTCTGACCTTTCTGCTTTGGAATTCATTTCTTTTCTCCCTTCAGATCTTTCCTATCTCCCCACTCCGTTTCTTTCCCTTCTTTTACAGTTGGAAATACCTCTACTGGGATGAGATCCCAACCCCTGAAGGCAGAATATTGTGAGACTTGCATAAGATTTCTGGCTTTGGTAGAATAGCAATAAACTAGTTTCGCTTTCTTTGACTCAAAGAGGGCTATGCCTCGCACACTGCTTTGGCTCTGCCTATCCATATATCTATCCACGCGACATATTTTCAAACCAACAGGATCATTATAAAGGGAGATAGTGTTTGTGTAACAAAACTCTGTCAAATTGGTTTTGTGAAGCCAATGTGTTGCAGGCCCTTGTAGTGGACTCCTTGCATGGTGATCTAGGCCCTTATTTTGTAATAGATTGAATTGTGCATATCAATGAAGCAATAGATATAAGTTTGTGGATGTCTCTTCCCCTAATGTGTTTATTTGCACTCTTCTTGCCTCTTCAACCTCATGCAAATATATTGTGTCTACCTTATGCTCTTGTAGAGATTCATTATCATTGTGTATGTATGAAATATTTTTGTGAATGAATTTACTAGATTGTGGAGAACTGTTATCACCCCTTCTAGTATGCACTTTGCTTCTATTTTTCACACATTGGAAAGATATCCTCATTCCCTCATTTTCTGATGTATCACCGCTTTATTTTAGGCTTTGTTTTCATGCACTCTCTCTCCCTGGTCCCTTGGAAATTTAGATTAGGACAAGATAGTTTTGTCTGCATTAGAGTAGATTGTGGCGGTAGTTTAGGAACAAGAACCAGCTTTCTCTAGAGGTCTATCTCAAGTAGCAAGTCCCACAACTTAGAGATAGTACCCATGTTATCCATTCACACCATGAGCTCAAGCACACACACTTTTGAAAATCGGAGGGTGTTGTGATTCGGCGATAATAACTCTTGTACGTGGATGATATGATGATTTCGGGATCCAGTGTGTAAGACATTGGTAAACTTAAAGAAAGGTTCGCTCACACATTTGTAATGAAGGATTTGGGAGCTACAAAGAAAATACTTGGCATGCAAATTCACCGAGACATGAAAAATAAGAAATTGTATTTGTCTCAGGAGGCTTATATCAATAAGGTGGTGGAAAGGTTTAACATGAAAAATCAAAACCTGTTAGTACACCTATAGCTGGACACTTCAAATTGAGAAAATATCTGTTTCCTTCATCACACGAGGAGGTTGAGTACATGGAACATGTTACCTATGCTTCAGTAGTAAGAAATTTTATGTATGCCATGGTTTGTACTAGACCAGACATTGCACAGGTAGTGGGAGTTGTGAGCAGGTTTATGGCTAATCTAGGTAAAGAACATTGGAAAGCAGTCCAATGGATTCTTAGGTATTTGATAGGGACATCCATCATGGAGTTATGCTATGGAGGGTCAGATACTTTTTACACGGATATGTTGATTTAGATATGGCTGGACATTTGGATGACAGGAGGAGCACCACTGGATATGTTTTCATAGTAGGTGGAACGGCAGTTAGCTAGATTTCAAGATTGCAGAACGTTGTGGCTTTATGTACTACAGAGGAAGAGTATGTTACGGCTATAAAAGCTAGCAAGGAGATGATATGGATGAGTAGGTTCATGGAAGAGTTGGGTAAGGGGCAAGAGGATTACAGATTATACAGTGATAGTCAGAGCACGATTCATCTAGAAAAGAACTCAACATTTCATTCAAGAACGAAACATATTCAGTTGAGGTATCACTTCATATGGTAGTTGTTGGAGGATGGACAAGCTGAAGTTTGATAAAATACATACGATGATGAGAACCTTGCGAGACATGCTAACGGCCATTGGTAAGGGAGAAGTTGGATATTCACTCTAATTCTATTGGTCTTCGAGTTTAAGACTTGAAGAGGAAGAAACGAGCCAAGGAAAAGGAACTAAGGATGGTGATGCACAATACAAGTGCAACAATTGATCTCCAAGTGGGAGATTGTTGAGTATGGATCTTAATTACTTCACAAGAAACTTGATTTTACATTTTACTAGTTTTGACATGGGATCGGCGTCAATCGGGATGTAATCGACGTCGGTTAGGATGTAACCAAATCGATCAATCTAGGTCGATTAGTGATCGGCATTTGGCGAGAAATGTAACCGTGATGGTTACCTGTGTGACGGTGCTTTGGTTTTTTTGACAAGAATTAGAATAAATCACTTGTTTTAAAGATGATTTATTGATTGTAAAATCATAGTTAGTTGCCCATAATAGTTATATATGCATGTATGCATTGTATGAGGGAAAGTAAGAAGAAGAGAAGAAAAATAGCAATTGTTTGCATGTAATTTTTCTTGGTGAGCAAGAAAGAGTAGCTGAGTGAGGGAAAAGCATTGAACATCCTGTGAGGTGTTGGAAGATAGTAGATCTTCATTTTATTTCCTCTGTAAAGCACTGAATAATAATATTGGTTGTTTATGGGTGAACCACGTTAAATTTGGTGTATTTTTTCTCTTGTTTATTTTATCTTCTGGTTATTTCCGCATTCATTGCTTGTATTCTTTATCTGATTATAGATCTCTGCAACACTATTATATGGTTTGACCCCAACAATAGATACCCTACGAAGCTTGTATAATTGGTTGAGAACTAGGGAGGTTCTAAATGGTCGAAAGGAGGAATGCCTAGCTAATAAAGAATGTTGAAAGGAAAAATGATTATAAGAGGGATACAATTGGAGGAAATGCTATGTGCAAGCACATATTTTAGGTGTCTACACTAGCCAATTGCTATCTTTATCTTCTATTTATTTTCCTGAATGATTAAAATATTCATCTCCTTGTCTTCTTGTGATCACATGCAGAACAAAGTACTTTTTCTTTTTGGTGACCTGCTCATATGCAAGAATATTACTCTATCTTAGAAAATCAAAAGTGAACAATCATAAAAGGGGGTTCTTTGTTCTCACGTGGGCATAAGTCCATGCAATGATTTATGATTATTGTGGTCCCCTTTTTTATCATCATGCACCATAATTTGTCGTTTGATGTAAGGTAATAATGTGCACTAAGGTCAAAGACCATGATTTGGTCGACCAAATTTTGATTAATCATGATCATGGTTTGCTATAATAAGGTTTAATAAACCTTAACCATTGTCGGTATGCTCCACGATGGGTGACCCCTTTGATTATGTCGGTGATAAGGATTTAACTCTATTTGAGTTAGGGTTTTCTCCTACTTTCTGGACATGTGCACATTTTTACTTTGGTTGAGTTAGTTAACTCATTGGTCGAGTTAAGGAGGTAAAACAATCTGAAACCTAATCATTTACCATTTCATTTTGGCTCCTTGAGTCGGTGAATTGTTGGCCAATTTTTCCCAGGCTGGCATGAAATTTATCTCGAGCTATCTATGATTGGGTTTGAGCATGATTTTGACTTTCTCTTGGTCTAGTTGGTCGCATTTTGTTCTTTAGATGCCATGAAAGTTTCTCTGAGCTTTGAGAGCTCTATGTGTTGATATCTCTATCTAGTTTCAACCATTAATGGTCGTTGTTTCAAAAAAAGGCACGAGCTTGTCATTTTCTATAGCTAATGCCTCCATTTACTGAATTTTTCAAATTTTGTTAGTGTATCTTGTTCATTGCTAAAAACCCTTATGGTTTCTTGTTGTCTTTGGCACTGTGACATTCTTGTGGACTCAAATGAGGTTCTAGGTCTTCATCATGTTGACTCTTCACTCGAGGGTTTGAAAATATCGACCATGACTGGTAAGTTTAGAGCTTTATTCTTGTGTTTACATTCTCATAAGTTCCAGATCTAGTTCTCTAAAGACGTGGGTATCCATATTTGGCCCAGCTTTCTAGCTTTAACCTATAACTTGACCTTTATTTGTGCATTGGTCACCATTACCATTGTTTCCTTCTGCAACATCCTGGTATTCTACTTGCATTCATTGTTCGGTTCATTTTGTCTGTAAGTGACTCGACCATTTAGATTAGGGTGTCTCTGACTATATTGCAAATGGGTATTCGTTTAAAACTCCATCTGCCATTCTCAATGATCGAAACCTTGGCTCCTTTTGTTCTAGGTTCATCTTTTATTTTGACATTGGCCTAGTTTATATGTGCTCAGCCTTTAAATCCTCAGCTCCGATCAATCTTGTATTGACCTTGAGGGCTCTGAGTGTGAAAATTTGTTCTTTGGTGGTTTCACAGCTATGTGATATATCTTCCCATTTAGCCTTGACTTCTTTATGGCTCACTACCTATTACTCTAATGAAAGGAGGGTTTGATTTGGAAGTTTTTTTTTTAAAATTTCTATTATGCTTTTATTGGAGTTCTTGTCCATTGTTGAATCGAAGGAGCTTTATATACATTATGAATGGTGTTGTTTGTATTCACTTTGTTTAGTTATTCTTTGTTTAATTGAGAATTGTGGTCATCGTGATCCATTATGGTCTGGATTCTCTACTTTGAGTTTAGTATGATGACCCAATTCGTCCTTTTAAGGAGATCTATTTTAGCTAAGCTTGAACTCATGATTTACACCATCTTTGGGACAAAACTCGTTTATTGTGCTTTGTTGATTCATTATTTGAATGATCCTTTTTGGTTTCTTTGTTGATAAAATATGTCGTACTAAAACTCCTTGTTCCTCTTGATTGTTATTGAGCTCGTGTGATATCAAGCTAGAATGCAACTCAGATTGACTATATATTGGCTCTATCTTTTCTGCCGAGGGCCTTCATTCCTAGAATTTGTAGCTTAATATTTACTTGTAACTATGGGAAATATGCACTATTATGTTAGTATGATGGTTGTATTACTGAAAATACACTTGATTAAAGATGGACACGATGAATTTGATGGCTCTTGAATGCCTGTCTATACTTTCTCCATTCGATTTACTTTAAATTGATGTAACCATAATATTGTAGCATTGTTGTAGCATCTATAGTATGTTTATGTTCTCTTTCTTCTTCATGTAGACCGTTAATTATAGCCATGAATTTGGATCATGGCATCTAAAATTTAATGGATACTTCCCTGAAGATAATGCAATTTTCTTGTGACCTATTTCTTATTGTCGTACTTGATCAATTTCTTGAGCTTGAATAGTTGTACTTGATTTTGATAGAATCTATACTCTAATGCTAATGACAAAGGTAACTTCATGATATTTGAATGTTCATGATTAAGAAAAAAAAGCTGGGTGCTTGAATGAATGATATAAGCCTTTCTAAAAATGCAGTTGTGACCTTCTTCACTTTAGATCATCATGTCCTTTGTAGCAACTTATTATTCTTTATATATTGATGACAAATGACTTGGGCATATTCAACTTCTTATCTTATTATAACTCATTATAAATCTTTTACATTTTAATTGATATATCATGAGATCTTCATATGAATATTGTATGAAATAACTTTGATATTCTGTTTTGATTCTTCATACTCATGATGTCCTTCTGATAAGTTTTTATCATTTTATGCTTGCATAGTTATGACTATTTTTTTCTTGGAAACTTAAAGTGTATGAAAGTTTTGATACTCTTGAGTATCTGAATTTTGAAAGTATTTATAACTTGAAAGATGTACTATTTCACTTGCATCTACACACTTCATAAAATAGTTAAAAAATAAAGGCTTGCAGCATTATCTTGTAGTGATTCTCTTTTTCTTTCTTGATTATGAAAACAACTCTTGAATACTCCTCAATGACACTTGAGATGTACTTTCTGATTCTATCCTTAATTCCTTTCATATATCTTATATGTGCTTATTTTAGGAGATTCGTCTTCTTGAAGATATAAACACATGAAAAATATTAAACCCGGAGCTCTAATAATAATTTATCGTGTGTCCACAAGTGCTTGATTGCTAGGAGATGAAGATGACGTAGTTGTGGATGATGAAGCTGAAGATGGTGAACTGAAGATAATGAAGATCAAGAGGAAAAAAATCAATCAGGCAATAATGGGTTTATTTTTTCTTCTTTTGCTTATATTTTCATGTATATTATATATATATATATATATATATATATATTTATATATATATATATATATATATATATATATATCTTCTATTTTTAGTATATATGAGTTACATCTCATGGCTTGTGTGGGAAATTATATTTCTTTATGAATAAATGAAATTAATTTTTTTAATTGAGTTGTCTATCTCCTTTTACATTTTATTATTGTAAATGATAATTGTGGAATGAACTAAACAACTTAACACATAATTAATACCATTCAAACATAAAGAAATAACAAAAAATTAATGTACCCATAACTGAAAATGTAATTTCAACCATGTAGACAACAATTGTGTTTGCTATTCTAGAGTCTAACCCCTCATATCTACTGTTGTTCCCACCTTTATCAAGGTTGTTTATTAGTCCTTCGGGTATTTTCCATTACTTTGCTAAAGATGAACATGGAAGGGTTGCATATGTGAGGTGTTGCATTCTGCAACAACATACATAGTTGTATTTTGCATTGCTTTTCAATTTACTGCAACTCATAACATTAAGAATCTTAACTTGAAGTGGATTGTCCTGCTGCTAGCTTTGGGTTTTCCATCTTCTCCTTATCCATTCTTTCATGTTTGTGTCAAGATCGTGCCCTAGTTCCTGAGGGGACTAGTACATGACTTTGACTGAGATATGTTTGGAAAGACTAGCTAAGCAGAAGATATACATTCTGAAACTAGTAAAGTGACATTTCACTTCTCTTTCCCTTTCTTAGTTAGGTCCATCACATCAATCCTTTCCATCTGAAATAAAGTTTCGAGTTGACCTTTTGCACGGGTGCAAAAATGTCAACAATTACCATAATATATGACATAATATTATCGGTCATTCCTTTGTACAAGTTGAATCACATAGATCTATTAGTAGTCTTGAGAAGGCATACAGATGTAGGTGATGCATGTTATTCAAATGTTTACGATCTGCATATAATGATCCATTTTTCTCTCACCTTTGTTATTTGTTATTCAAAGATATTAATGTAAGTAAGGTAGTTGTTAATTTCCATCAGTTTCATATCCACTTGAGTTGTGCGAGCCTCATGCCACACATGAGGTATATATATCCGTGGAAAAAATATTGGTACTTGTACTCTTGCCACCAATAGTGCAAGAAATAACATCTTAAAAATTGACCTTCAAACAAGATTCGATAGTTTTCTATTCCCTTCTCTAAACTCTTATTTTGACATAGTTGACATTTCAATGGGGCTAACCATCACCCTTGGCTTTGCCACATATATCCCCTTTAAATCCATTCTGTTGTGTTCACCATCCAACTAGCCCTATCGCACACATTATTATCCCTATCGGTCTCGCATCGATAGTTATTTTTTGCCCCTTAATTGTAAGTTATTGGAACTTTTAAGATATTTGAATCGACTACACCTAGATTTTAAGAATATCTCTAAACCATATTCCCGTGTTACATTTCACTCCGTACACCCTTACTCACAAAAATTGGCATAACATACTCATCATACATATGTTCCTCCCCATGACAAAGATAGCTTCCACTCCAATAAATTAAATGCTCAGTCCCCATAGAATGTAAGAAATCCCCGACAAACTCAAAACAATGTTCACACTCAAAGGACCACAATTTTTGTAATTCTCAATGACTTTTACAAAATTGGTCTCGTTGGAATTTTGACTCCAAGCAAGACGTATAAAATTAAGAAATCTAGAATTTAACATGGATTTGATAGAGAATTTTGAGGAAAATGGATCAGGTTTAGAATAATTTTTTAATTGGTAGTTGGGAGTGCAATTAAGAGGCATGGTCATCATTTTATCCAACTGTAGCTTATGGGATGACATGGGGATCCTTTTAAAAGTAACATGTTATCATTTCACTTTATTTATTACCTCTTGTAAGTGGTTGAAAGGTAGATTTTGGGATTTCAATCCTCTCTCTTCCAAACTCCATAAATAGGAATGTTGGGCTCATTATAAAGGGATGATAGTTTGAGTAGCAAAACTCTGTCATTTTGGTTTTGTGAAGCTAATGTGTTGTAGGCCCTTGTAGTGGACTCCTTGCATGGTGATCCAGGCCCTTATTTTGTAAAATATTTAACTATGCATATCAATGAGGCAATAGAAGCAATTTTGTGGATATATCTTCCCTTGCTATGTTTGTTTACATTCTTCTTACCTCTTCAACCTCATTACAGAATATATTGTGTCTATTTTATGTTCTTACAAGGATTCATTATCATTGTGTGTGTATGAAATATTGTTGTAAATGCAATTGCTAGAATGTGGAGAACTATTATCACCCTCTCTAGTATGTACTTTGCTTCCATTTTTCACACATTGGAAAACTATTCTCATTCCCTCCTTTTCTGGTGTATCACCGCTTTAGTGTAGGCTTTGTTTTCATGCACTCTCTCTCCCTGGTCCCTTGGAAAGTTAGATTAGGACAAGATATTTTTTCCGCATTAGAGTAGATTGTGGTAGGTAGTTTAGGAGCAAGAACCAACTTTCTCTGGAGGTCTATCTCAAGTAGCAAGTCCCATAACTTAGAGATAATACCCATGTTATCCAGTCACACCGTGAGCTCGAGCATAGAAAATTATGCATATCGGAGGGTGTTGTGATTCGGTGATGACAGGTATTTTAGGAGGGAGTTGGGTTGGGGTGTCCCACCTTGTTAATAAGTGAAATTTTGTGTTTATCTTATTTATTTTATTGAGGGAGGCATAAAAAAAAATTCTTGGAGGGAGGCATAAGAGCCTTGTGGGTGTGTGATTGAGTTTCTTGGAGACTTTAAAGTGGGAACTCAAACCTTTGGGAGGCATAAGTAGATCCCCATGTTCCTTTCTATTTCTTGGCTTGGGCTTAGAGCCTTTATGTGGGGAAACTTGTGTGTTAATGTGATTTTTGTTATTGTTTTCATTGTGTTGGAAGTTGTTTGAATGTTGATGTGGAAGCCATGTAAAGTTGTCAATGGTTGTCTTATACCCCTTATTGTTTCATTGTTGGGGCTCGGGGGCCAATGAGGAAGAAGGATTCTCTTCCTCATTGGATTATTGGTTGGGTGGAGAGTGTTGCCTACTCCCTATTTTGTTGTTGTGTTTGGATTTTGAAGAAGATGGTGGAGCTCAAGTGAAGATTTGGCCATAGTTGCACTTGAAGAAAATGAGAAGAGATCCTCTTTGTAAAAGAATTTTGCCATGTTGTCTCCACTTAAGTGGAGGGCTTGTAACTTGTATTTTAAAGATTATCAACTTCTTGTAAATGTGTTGTGAAAGTTTGATTTGTATTAAGCATTAAAAATGTATGTATGTTGGAAAGTAAGCAAAAGAAAATGCTATTGCTACTATGAAATCCCTCCATCTTGTATACTTTACCAAGAGGTTATGGAATGAAAACTTGCATTTTAAATGGTTTAGTTCTTGTAAAAAGAATCTACCAAGTCTTGTATTATTAGATGGAATAAGAACCTTGAAATGGTTTTGAAAATGAAATTTAAGCTCTCTAAATCCAAGCTTATACTCAACTTAAATTATTGCATCCAAAGTGTGATTTGTGTCATTTTAAAAGATTGATGTTCTTGTTTTGAAAATACACTTGGTTGCTTGAAATGAATGTCATTTACTCCATTGTGAAAGAAAGGAAATAGTTTCTTGTTTTTATTGAAAATAAGACATGTTGAAAATAATGAAATGATAGTTACATTTCTTAGTATGTTGTAAGAAATAAAGTATTGTTTAGAATCCTTAGAATGAGGGAAAAAATCTCCTCCTTACAAATTATATTAGATTGCAAAAGAAACTCTATCAGTTTCTCAATTTTACTCTTATAAATGAATAGGTAGGAATTTGTAAATCATCATGTTTATATATAAGCCCAAATAAATAAATAATCTCATGTGAATGTTTAAACTCTTTTAGAACAAAAGGTGTTATAGTAAATGTGTGTGTGTGTGTGTGTGTGTGTGTGTGTATGTATGTATATAATACATACATACATACATATATTATGTGTGTGTGTGTATAACATATATATTATAATAAATAATAATGAAATTTGAAAAATATATATGAATGAGACGTGTGGTTTAAGCCCGTATGCAGGCTATGGGTTTTATTTTTAAATATTATGTTGGGGGATGGGGGGAGGTCGTCGATCCCACCCCCCATCCCATAGATCCAACCCCGCCCCATATTTATATGGGGTGGGGTGGGTATATATATATATACACAATACATTCAAAATTTTAGATTTGTATAAAATAATTTTATAAACAAAAATAAATACACACACACAAATATATGTGTGTGTGTGTGTGTGTGTATATGTACATGTAGATACATATACATACATATACATACATATATATATATATATACATATATATATATATATATATATATATATACATATACATATATATATATACATACACATATATATACATACACATATATATACATACACATATATATACATACACATATATATACATACATATATATGTACATACATATATACATACATATATATATACATACATATATATATATATATATATATATATACATATACATATATATATATATATATATATATATACATATATATATATATATGTATGTATGTATGTATGTATGTATATACATGTATATGTATATGTATATGTATATACATATACATATACATATACATATACATATACATATACATATACATATATATATAGATATATATATATATATATCTACATATATATATGTAGATATATACATATATATATATATATGTAGATATATATATATATACATATGTATGTATGTAGATATATATATATGTATGTATGTATATATATGTATGTATGTAGATATATGTATGTATGTAGATATATATATATATATATATATATATATATATATATATATATATATATATGTATGTAGATATGTATATATGTATATATACATATATATACATATATATATATGTATGTAGATATGTATATAGATATGTTGGGAAAGTTTGATTTGTACTAAGCATTAAAAATGTATTTATGTTGAAAAGTAAGCAAAAAGAAAATGCTATTGCTACTATGAAATCCCTCCATCTTGTATACTTTACCAAGAGGTTATGGAATGAAAACTTGCATTTTAAATGGTTTAGTTCTTGTAAAAAAAGAATCTACCAAGTCTTGTATTATTAGATGGAATAAGCACCTTGAAATAGTTTTGAAAATGAAATTTAAGCTCTCTAAATCCAAGCTTATACTCAACTTAAATTATTTCCTCCAAAGTGTGATTTGTGTCATTTTAAAGGATTGATGTTCTTGTTTTGAAAATACACTTGGTTGCTTAAAATGAATGTCATTTACTCCATTGTGAAAGAAAGGAAATAGTTTCTTGTTTTTATTGAAAATAAGACATGTTGAAAATAATGAAATGATAGTTACATTTCTTAGTATGTTGTAAGAAATAAAGTATTGTTTAGAATCCTTAGAATGAGGGAAAAAATCTCCTCCTTACAAATTATATTAGATTGCAAAAGAAACTCTATCAGATTTCTCAATTTTACTCTTATAAATGAATAGGTAGGAATTTGTAAATCATCATGTTTATATATAAGCCCAAATA